>OZ026612.1:94346496-94504496 GCA_964020975.1 Hermodice carunculata | reverse complement strand
TGATTAGAAAGTGATGCGCTTTTACAGAAAGCATGAAGGAAGGTGCACAGAAAGGGGGCATGGCATCTACTGATCTATCCTTGGGCATATCAGATACAGTAGTCTGCCTATTATAAGGCCATCCCAAGTGCACCAGCAATGTGGCATGAGATGGGTGGCCTGTCTTTGGAGGTGTGGGGGGGGGGGGAGATAAAATGAAAATATGATACTTGATGCAGAGTAGTGGCCTCTTGTCAGGGGTACCTAACTAGAGGGGGACCACTGCACTGTAATTATTGAACTGAAGCTTTCACTTATTGGCAGTTTTGTGTATATTTTCCACAATTTTATTGAACACATTCATTTGAAAAAAATGTATGAATATTAATACTGAATGATGCTGTGTATGTTTTGTTAATGTGAAGCCCTTTTATTCTCATTAATTCGCTTCACTCTTGGGTTGGTAAACAGATATAAGCCTCTAAAGAAGTTGTTTGAGAGTAAGAGACAGTCTGTCATCTAAACTAGACAATTTCATCTCTCTAAGTCTCAAGACTGTCTCCTTCAGATGAAGATGGAAAACATGGGGGATGATCAGCTGCCACAAGACAACTTAATGAAGCCTCCCTGTGATGCGATGCTGGATTGAAAAAACTCATTACGAGACTTGTAAGCAAATCTTTGAAGTTTTGTCCTGGACAAGAACGGCATTAGTCTGCAACTTGATGACTTTAATGACAGATCAAGGATTTATTCCGAGAAGCTTTTTGAGTCTGACATGAGTAATATGGAAACAATTTATTTTGCAACCTTTCATACTTTTGCCAGATTGAGATGGTTGAATTAGAGGTCTTTATTGTGTCGGGGCGGACACAAATGAGAAAATTACGGAAACTGAAAATGAATGTAATTACACCTGTCTACAAGAAACCATTATGATCAGGTAGATGGGAAAGTTGAGGGAAGTGAAATTGAGTGGCACCTATATAACGTACGGAAATGACATGTTTTATAGTTTCAACCATTTTCTGTCCTAACTACTTGTGCAGCCCTTGTGATGATTATATAGTGCTGAAAAGTGAAACCTTATGCAGGGAAAATCTCCAGAACTCAGGTTTTTTATGTGTTAATCTCCCTGGGTGGGTGACATTATGCTTTTGGGTTCTGCATTTGTCCTTCTTTGCAGTCAAGGTTTGTTGCACAATAATTCTAAAATGCTTGAACGGAACAGATTTTGGTCATGTTTGGCATGAGTCAGTGAAAAACTGATTTGATTTCTGCATTACAGTGTACTGTGTCCTACTTGTCTGTTACTATGACCAATTTGGTGCTGAACATGCATCAAGTTTCACAGTGTTTGGTCTCATTGCCCCCAAAGGTACATGTATACCCTTACATCCTAAGAAAGGACATGGCGGACCAAAAAGACCACACTATTCACTGTTTTCCTTGCTGCAAGTATATATAGGTAGGTATGGTAGGCCAATGTAAGAATGTCATGTGACCAGTCTTTATTCTGCGATGGAGGCCCTGCCTCATTTTTGTCTCGCCAGCATAAGCTGGTGGCGAGACTAAGCAGTCACTTTCCGTCCGTCCGTCAACAAAAAACTTCGGAGTGGCTTGAATTACGCTGGTGAGACATTCATGCCCCCGGGCATGACTCTGGTATTGGTGGGCAGATGATGTGGGCACATGCCGTTTTCATGGTTAGGCACTGCAAGACAGGGAAAAGTGCACCATTTTGTGCGTGCAGGTCATCTTTTGCGAACTCTTTTTCTCACGTTGTTTTGTAGTGAAAATTGTGGTAAAAATTTTATATGATCATGTAATATGAATGCAGCACAAGCACAGAGTGCATGTCCCACGCAGACAGTTGGCCGGGGGGGGCTTGGTTCCAGTTGTTATCAGTTATTGAAAACCACCCGATGGCGCTGCAGTCATGAAAAAACCCAGAAAGTTGTGGAATCCTATGACATACGAAAAGATCCACTGTCTGTAAGAAAGCAGCCGTGAACAACTTCATGCCCAGGGGTTGTTTACCCACCAGTAGCTCTTTTTGGGGGGAGGTGATATTTGCCGCCCTATCAGATGACACTGCAGAACTGTAACGAGAGCCAAGGCTTTCCCTCCCAACCAACTGTCTTTCTGCACTGACAACTCCACATGCACCTGTGGTGCATTCATTTAACATGATCACATTCATTTTTACTGCAATTTTGGGGGACAAAACAACGTAAGAGAAGCAGTTTCCCAAGGCTGAATCCATACAGTTGGTTTAAACATATTTATTGCAAAAACAATTGGCCAACAGGCGATGCCTATATGAAGGCCTCTTGTATAAATACAGTTGATCATCTGCTGGCACCAGGCGCTGCAGTTTTTCCTGTATTTTGAAGAATTCTGCCATCACTCTTATCAAAATCCATGCAGTCTTAACATGAATCCATTAAGAAAACTTGCATAGGAGAACCATCAAAGAAAGCTGGAACTATTTCATCACCCCATAGTCTAATTACACTGTTTCAAGTTTCTCCTGGTTAAAGCCCATTTTTTCAGTCTTGAATGGTACAAATAGGAGTTCATGCTGCCAGTTGTTTATGCGCATTAGGGGGAAGACAAGTGCTTTATTAAGGTCAACTAATGAGTGCATGCATCATGCCACACATTTGGTAAGGAATTCAGATGTGATGTGCGTGAACACAGGAAAAAATCTAAATGTAGACACACGAGTAATAGTCACAAAAAACACCTCTGTGGTGGGATTTTTTCCACAAAGAATTTCAGATTTTCTTTGAAATGACATTGAAGGGTTATGTAATGTGAATGGCTCATTTGGATTTAGAACAAATGTTGATAATTTTTTGATGCTGGTAGTGTATTAAATTATCAGATAGTCATTGGCTTTGCTGTTATGTGACCTTGCAGATTTATTTGGGTGATAAGGTAGGCCAAAAGTTTCTTGTTGAAAAGTCTACAAATTAACAGAACCGTAATATGGTATCAAAATAATTTCCATACTTCTGAAAAAAGAAATACGTAATCTGAAAAAGGAAATGAAATCCATGAGATGACAAATTTATTGGGTTGATTGTGTTATGGCAAACAAACTTTTTTTTTCATTTTTTTATTTTCTATTTTTTATCTTTTTTTTTTTTTTTGGTAACCTGATTAATCTTTTGATTAACATGATTGAAATATGACAGACTGTTCCCTACCTCATTTCTTTAGTGTATTGCATGCTTAGCTTGGATAGGACAGAATAATGAAGTACAAGTAGTGGCAGAATAGATTTGATGTGTAATTAAATCTATATATATATGTACATATATACTTCTGTTATGTGAAGATAAGGAAGTTCCTGTATGTAAGCAGAGTATGATGTGCCTGCCTGTGTTTTGTCTGACTCAAACACGCCTGGCTACATTGTGGTGGTGGGTTCTGTCCTTGTGTTACGTGGACTGAAAAACCCTAGACAGTGGCTTGTTGTATGTTTACCTGTGAGGAAGTGACACAAATGTCTGGGGAAGGAAGTGCTGGGCTCTCCGGACAAACATAATCTCAGCAAGCTGCTTAGGTCTTTCCTGCCACTGTCCTCACTGTGTGACATAAAAAGATCAGTCACAGCTTGAGAGATCAACAAAGTCTCTTTAATATGGACCCAATTGGGAGAAGATCTTGGCCCAAATGCACATTATTGGATTATGGATCACACCTATTTCACAAGGCCAGCTTCTTGACATTCATAGGGTATGAAATGAAACATTTATCGCCACAAAGTTCAGAATGTTGGATGGAGAGAGGGAGCTTATCAAAAATGCTATATGCCCCAGACATGACCTTGCTTGTATGCTGTGTATGATGTTGCACTGAGAGGTGGCTTAGGGGCTCCCTAACAGCTCCTAATTCAGCTAATAGAGAGGGGTGTAATGGCTATGGCAGGAAAGCCATCCAAGCATAATACAAGTTGAATAACGGCGGCTAATATGGGCACCATCAGCACCACCATGCTGGTGTCAGATCAAGCAAAGCTGGCTTAACCCTTCCCAGGTCAAAGTGGCCACAGTTCTTCAATGTCAAATGTTCTGACTACCTCAGTGTTAGTGTATGCTTCTGTGTATGCTTTGATCAATAAGAATGTCTGGAATGAGAATTCCCTGATGGGATATCTTAACAAAGTATGCCCCAGGTTGATCACATGTACTTGATTTTTTGGTGTGCTTTAATGGTCAACCTATGTCAACAGAAGCACGCGAAATAACTTGATTACAACCAGGAAAGGGTTAAACTTAGTGTTGTATGAGCAGTATACAGCTGCCCTTTGCTCTCTTTGTGTGCAACCTCAGTTCAATAAAACCTAATTTGGTCATTTCTGATGACAATTTTTGCTATTCAGTTCAGCTGTGGCATGGACACAAGGCATGCCCAATCCTATGTTGCAGACAATGTTACAAATTCATTAAAGAGATTGCTTACAGGCTTTCCATTTTTACTGCAGATAATCACCGCGAGGAGGATGCGAGAAGCAATTTTTTTTCCCTAAAAATTGGGAGTCTGTGCATCAGTTTTCAGAAATGCCATAGGAAAAATACAGAATATATGGCTATGAACTGAAAGGATTTGTATTATTCACTGTGGAGGTACAGGCAATTAGACTACAAAATGTATTGTTACAGTGAATGGTGAATGCTTAGGAATTTCAATGGAGCATATTTATTGCTTTCCATTGAAACTGCAGAAGATGGAAGGAAGCAACCGTACAACTGTACAGTTCTGTAAAGTAGACATTGAATATGTTGGAGAATTGTTTGATTTTAAATTCTAGAGTATGTTGAAAGCCACTTATGCAAAGAAGAAAACCTTTTCAAAGCCCCATATTTTAGCATTGAGTGTGTTCACCGTTATTATCAGGATTTGTAGAAGTAGTTTTTTACATCTAGTTTATGGGTATGTTCCTTCAATGCATGATTAGGGCACATAGTCCTCATCATGGCTTAGTGTCATTAATAAAATTGCATATAGTCATGAAAATTTGTTGTAATCTAGCTCAGCTGACTTGTCAGTCATCTAAACTTACGTGGCGGTTAGGCATCCGTCGTCTGTCCGTCCTTCCATCGTCCGTCCGTTTAAAAAGATCTCTTCTGCAACTGCGTGGCCAACTGGTCGAAATTGCTTAATGAGAATTCAAAGGACCCTGAGACCTTAATTTGTTCAACAAGTGGCGCTGTGATTTTTTAAAATATTTTTTTATGTAATGGCATGTTCGGAACGAGTGGGACTCGAACTTGCAACCTTTGGCACCAGTCGCCGAGCTGAAATGGGAAAAGAATAAAAGCATCCGAATAAAAAAGCATCCAAATGTAAGAAAGTGTGTTTTTGTTATTTTGAAATTCTTCTCCAAAACCGTCTCTGAGATTATGGTGAAACTTCCTGGAAATGTTTTTTGTAGAAGCACCAACCAAAGTTGTTCACTAGATGTTGTTTATGTAAATCTGTGATTTTTAAAGAATTTTTTGCTATTTGGGTACTTATTGGTTAATGCATACAGTCCTATAGATTACTATGGAAGTGAATGGGGGTTGCAATGGTAATTCATGTTTTCCACTTCTCTAAAATCACTGATCAGATTCACTTCAAGCTTAATGGGGATGTACCTCGGGGAAGTCTCTACCAAGTTTGTTCAAGTGGTCACGCTTCCATAATTTTTTTTTTTTTTAAAGTATTTTTCTGTTCATTTTGGCCAAATAAAAAAATCTGCAACAGCACTTGGCCAATTGATTCAAAATTGCATAGGAACACTCGAGGGCATAACGGCAGGAGTTATACAGTACATGGGTAACCTTGACGTCATTCTCAAAGTCACAGGGTCACTTAGGTGTGTTTAACTCTTGAGAGGATAACTTGAGAACAACTCAGCCTGGAATTTTATGTTTTACATAGTTATAATTCTCTTTGAGTGCCACACTCAGACAGTACATGGGTGACCTTGACCTCATTCCATACAGGACAACTGACATGAAATTTACTGTTCACTCGATAACTTGAACTGTTTTGAGTTGGGGACTTGATGTTGCCCATGTTAATGTTTCTCTATGAAGGTCATGCTTAGACAGTACATGAGTGATCTTGACCTCACTCCTGAGGTGACAGTGCAAGATACATGAATTCTACTCTTCAGTATAACTTGAGACCTACTTAAAGTAGGACCGTGATGTTGCACATGTTAGTGTTCTTCCATAAGGATCAGACTTATCCAGTACATGGCTGGCCTTGATCCTATCCCAAGTTCACAGATCCACTAGTGTGATGAATGTCTAGGTCAGCTGAGCATGGGCTGTTCACACAGCCCTCTTGTTATCAAGATGCTGCGAAAACACTGCCTTTTGATGAGATGATTCAGGAATTAGACACAGTCAATCAGAGATGAGAATCAGTTTTTAGTGGCACATATCCAGCAGCATGCTGAGTATGATCTTGAAAACGACTTACCTTTACAATCTCAGAAGATATTGATTTGCTTTCTGCTGTAGTTAATTGTGGAGTCAGGAACAAAATATTTTCAGTTTGAAAGCTGGCGTCCTTTACTGTCTCCTCACTTTTTCTGTCATCTTTGTCTCAGTTCTGCTTTATCTTGATCAGCACAAATTGAAAAGCACAACATTTATCTCTGTGTTTTTTAGCAAAGACTTGATGATGTTGATGTTTGCCACTTCCAGCAGTTGTACAGATGTTCAGAAAGCTTGCTGTGAGGTTAAAATTCAATAATCGTACATGTGTGGTGTGATTCAGTTTCTCCAGTAAATATGCTTTGACACATTGATGCATAAACCTTTTTTCCCCTTTGCCCTGGGCAATCTCAATTTTGGTGAAATCCAGAAGTCTAGTTAACCCTTTTGCTTCCAAAATAAAACTGAGTGGGCAGTTTTCTGTTTCGCAGGATGACAGTGGTTCAGCATCCAGTTTCCACACCAAGTAAAGGCCTGGTCTGAGAAGACGTGCTTTTCAGATAGCTCTAATTCTCAATTCTTATTTAAAATGCTTTCAAATTTAGAATTTTAATAAACATGTTAAATCAGATTTAACAGTTGGTGTCCATGTGCTCTGCCACTATGAGTAGGAAACGGTCCATAAAACTCCTTAGCTGTGACAAGAGGTGGTGACATTTTTTGATGAAGGGCATTGGTTTCCAAGACTATGCTGATCAAATGGTGATTGAAAGTAAATTTCCGTGCTGCTGTCAGTGTCGAGGATTGCCGTACTTCTGCAGAGAGGGAGGTTAATGACCGGATGGTGGGCAGTTTTGTCATTTATATCATACCCCTCAAAATACATCTTCAGCTTTTAGATGGTGTGGTGCAGGTGTCAGTCAGTGTAGATTTAATCAAGTTGGCATGCGAGTATGGCCAGCTATCGGGCAAAGATGTATAGACACAGGGTTTGGAAGCGAAGTCAACACAACTCGACCACTTTAATTATCACTGGTAGTTTTTCTGGTGTACATTTCAGAGCATGATCAGCCGCTCATACAGCAACTGAGCAGACACACGGTAAACAGGACAGGCAGGAACTTCACCCAGTGGCATGGAAGCGCACATGCCCCCAGTTTTGCCAGCATAGAGTCCGCTTGCTCAGCTAAACTGGCAACAGCATGTACAAGCATTGGTCAGTAGATACAAGGCCCTTGTTTCAACATTTCATCTAGAGCCAATGCGAACTTAGATGTCTGATAGTTTACAATTCACTAGGGTAGATTTGCTACATTTACATTACAGGGTTACTCATTGAACAGTAAAGTCCTGCTGGTCGGGGGGAAAAAAAGGGTACAGCTCTCTCTTTGTGGCACCCCATAGGATGAGATTCATTTGCAAGAGGCAAGGTGCTAAATGGACTTACTACATGTCGTGGCTGTTTAAATGTGTGGCAGGATCCGAGATCAATGACGGTGCCTCTTGTGGGAGCGTACCCATACAGACTGATCCCTGACTGCATCCCAATTAGGTCAGCATAAAGATAAATGTGCTGCTTCTGCCTGTAATGTCTCAATATACTCAATCCCAGAGCACAAGACGGGGCCCTGAAAGGGAAGCCTTGACTAGGTGATGCTCTTGTGGAAGAAGATCTGATAAATCTCTGCGATTTTGCATTAGTCGTAAAGTGATAAATCAGAAAGATCGGCTTGACCTTTATTGTAGAGATGCATCACAACAGTCTGTGACACGATGTTGTATCAGAATGTGAAGATGGGACCCACAAGAGATTGGCAAAATGTTATTTATGGTCAATCCTCTAGAATAGAAAAAAGCGGAGGCATGTAAGAGATCAATTGTGACATTCCTGGAGAGTATCTAAATGAGTATTGCAGATGGTTGGTTGCTGTGCCGCATCCTAGCGGTAACACTTGACAACCTTCTTGAGATCTAAGGCTATGGACCTCTCCAATAAATGTACAACCAACAATCATCTCCCTGACACTTTACATGTATTTGGTGATTTGCAGGACATTGACATTGAGGACATCAATTTGAGTGCGTTGAGACTCCCATCTTGCAGTTCTGCTCGGCATTGAATGTTGCAACACAAGTGTGCGAGAGGAAGGCAATCTGGGAAGGGCATTCCAGGCCACCACCACAACGAGAATTAATTGATGAGAAAGTTGCTGCTGTTTGAAGTTAAATAAATTGTTTTTCTATATATGTCTGATCCATGGCATTAAACTCCTCAGTAAAAATCAAATTTTTGCATTTAAGAGAGGTTGGCAACTGTCGCAGTGAATATATTAATTCAAAATTTTATGCTGTCCAGTTGAAGTGCAAACAAGTTTGGACATCTAAGGAATTCAATAAATATTTACGGTACACACTGAAGGAAGCATTTAAGGTGACAGCAGTGAGAAAAAATGGGTTTGAAAAACATCCTGATATGATGTTAACATTCCTTATTAGTGATAAAGTAATATACACATTAAGCTACATAGTAAACAGAGAGTCTGTCTCAACCATTCAAGTGATGCTGTGTGCATAATGGTTGTATAAACACTAGAGATAATGGAAGGAACCTTCAAATGTATATTTACATTATTTCTAGGAAATGGCTAGGACAAAGATTATGATTTGTTTGGTATTTTAATTGTTAGACTAAAACACAGCAAAAAAGTAACTGTGATTCTTTGTTCAGGGACTAGTTCTTCTACAATAGGATATCAAAGGTACTAATGGACCTGGCCTTTGCGGAAACTTCAAAGATGAGGCCTTTCAATGGCTTTGTCAGCCCACTATGGGACAACTAACCCAAGAAGAAAGAATTGCTTTTGTAGTGTTTTATTAGTCTAAAGATTAAACTACCACAATAATCATGATCAAAAGCAGTTAACCTTTTTAAACTAGAATGAAATAAAGCAGATAGCAATACCAGTGGTAAGAGCTCTTTCATGTAGTGTGTGAGGCAGTGTTCAAGCCAGAACAAGTGTGTGTATAAAGTAAGTGGCATATGTACACATACCATATTGCAATACTAGCTGGGTGTTTCAGAGAACCTGATCAAGACATGAATACTTTGATACTCCGTACCCCTCCTAAAAAAAAAACAAAAACAAAAACAAAAAACAAAAAACCAACAAAAAAACAAAAAACAAAAACAAAAACAAAACAAAAAAACAAAAAACAAAAACAAAAAACCCCCCCAACAAATAAAATTGAAAATTATATAAAAAATAATATTGTCCACATACTCTTTTGTCTCAACTTTTTGTTTGAATAAATATTTTGAGTGAAATTATGAGAGGTGTGTTGGCAGTGAATGAGTGTCAAGACTTGACTGTGGCCACTATGCACCAGGTGTATAAAGCAGTTAGTCTCTGCAGAGGAAAGCTGTGTGCTACATGTCGGTTTTGATCCAATGGAAAATGGCGAAGGTAGTGGCCATTATTCCATATAGTCAGCAGCAGTGTTACTGTATTATTAACATATTTATTTATTTTCAAAATCTGGATGACCCAGTAGCTCAACAGGAGAATCTTTACGAGAATGGATTCTCGGATTCTCGCCGAAATTCTCGCCCTGAGAAGCTAATCAAGGGGATCTCCGGGACATACAGACGTACATGTACTATAATACAGCACACACTGAACAATACAGACGTTCTACTTGTAGAAAAATATATACTATTGTAACTAATAGATAAAACGTCTAGTCTCCATCATAGACAATTGAACGGCACTAAAGATTTGAGTGTTTGCTTCATCTGCGAGGTCACAACTACCAGCCAGCATAATATCTGAGAGTGTGTCTTGGGCAAGGTTAAGCAATAAATTAGGATGTGCACCAGGGGTGAGCATGTTTGTGACTGATCTCAGTAGTTACCATTTAGGAAGTTCACAGGTGGGACAGAACAAAAAGTAGTGACAAGTATCTCTGATGCCTGTGCTACACAAACAATTTGCTGAGAGTGCAATATTGATTTCATAGAAATGATATTTTAATCCTGAATGCTCCAAACATAACTGTCTGTGAAGAATGTTTGTAAAGAAGTCGCCAGATGCAAAGTGTGGGGGCATTTCCTGATGGAAGAAGAGTATTTTGGTCACTTTGCCCTTGCAGGTTGAAAGTGTATATCTTTTTATATCGCAGGGAAGGTCAATCCACAGACAAATAAAAGAAGGTAGAAACAATCTGAATTGGTGAAATCTGTTCTGCATTTGATCTGCCTTAACTGGTGGGGATTTCACGAGTGGCAGCCAGCCTTTGTACGTACATAGTCAGAGATTAAGTTACAGAGGTGGGGGGACTAAGCTTGTTTAACATTTTGTACAGGAACACTAACATAAATGTAATGGCTCCCAGCCTAGTTCAGCGAACAGTCTGTCCCATCACGTATGCTACTTGTGCCTGAGCAAATTCTGGCAGCTTTGTATTGTAAACCCTCAGCAGGTCAGAGAGCTCCTGACTGCAGCTATTGAAGAGGACACAGCCACATTCTAAGATCGTAAATGAATATAATTTTTATAAGGGTTGTTTCCTGAAAGGTTTGAATTTCTGCCTTTTCAAGAAAGATAGCCACCTACTTGCTCTGGTGATGATGTGGTTATTATGCAGGTGCCACGTCAGGTCATGAGAGACTATAATGCCCAGATGTGTATGATGTGTGTCCTCAGGTATTGCAGGATGACCAAGATACAAGGTAGGATGCATTTCTTTATTACACTGGCAGAAGAACAAGACTGAAATGCACTGAGTAGCACTGAATGTCATGCTCCATAGTCAGCCCCCTGTGGATAGGAGGCCAAGACTAGAATTGAGCTGAATCCCAGAGGCTGTGTTACCATAGACTATTTATTTCAATGATACTGGTGTCATCGACAAAAAGCCCAATGTCCCAATTCATAATGTCATTATGTCATTTATATAATAAGAAAAAGAAGAGGTCTGAGGATTGATCTTTGGGGCAGCCCAGCCTCAATGGGTAGCTGCAAAGAGCTTTCACCATGGATAACAACCCTTTGCAGGTGATTGCTTAACTTTTGAACCATTTAATAACAGGTTGTGTTACTCCCAGTAGATGCATTTTGAAAATAAGGCACTCTGTTGAAGGCCTTGGATATATCGAGAAAGACCATCCTGGCCTCTTTGTTGAGTTCCATAACATTGTAGATCTTATGGACTATACTTATTAATTGGTTAATAGACTAGTCATTGGAAACAAAACCCGAGTTTTTACAGATTAAGAGATTATTTTCTATCAGGTATTCACATAGAATATTGTAAACTAGTCTTTCAAAGACTTTCGGGATATTACACAACGAGGAGATGGGACAACAATTAAATTTAAGCTGCATATTGCATTTTTTTTTGTGGACCAGGCATGTTAGATTTTTTCCATTGCAAAGGAAATGTGCCACTAGATAGAGAGCAGTTAAATAGTTGAGTTAAGGCCTTTGACATATTTCAGATGGTCTGTTTGAGTAGGTATAGTTATACTCAAGCCATCAGGGCCCATTGCAGAACTGGTTTAAAGTGATGCTAGAACTCCGTGTACATCACTTTCATTCAACTCGAAAGGTTTGAGTGTAGCATTTGTACGAAACACAAAATCAGGAAGAGGGGTGGATCATCGTTAGCAGGAACTTTGCACTGGCTGGCAAAGAATTTGTTAAACAGTTCCACTTTTTCCCTGTTATTGGAAGTGATGTTGCCATGCTCCATGAGGGAAGGGATGCTGGGCTTTAATTTGAAACTTAAAATGGCACTTTGATAGGCTCCACCACTTCTTTATAATGTGTATTTCATCACTATCAAGATTACCCCTGAGTTTAGAAAAGTAGGCCCAAATTGCCTTCTTGTTTGCTAAAACCTAAATATTACAGAAATGTTTGTAGTATTGATAGAGTCTTTCAGTGACAGGGATAGGCCAATGTCTTTTTTTGCAGATTGCCAATGTCTTTTCCATGCACAGTTACATCTTCTTATTAGCTGTTCAGTGTCAGCAGTGAGCCAGGGTTTGTCTTTAGGTCTAATAAGAACATCTTAGGAAGAAATAAATTCCTTGACAGTGCCACAGAAGAGGGCAATCCAATATTCAAGGGAGTCATTTACTGAAATGAATAAGTGAAGACCATTGTCCCAAGGTACATAGGAAAGAGCCTCACTTAGGCCATCAAAATCTCCTCCATTGTAGTGCCAGACAGTTCGTTTAAATGCGTGATTATTCGGAAAGGTGACAGAAATAGTTCAAAAGATGACAGTCAGTGGTCTGCATTGGCCATGGGTGGAAGAACGCCACATTTAGAATATATCTGGGAGAGTCCGTAATCAGAACGTCATGCAAGCTGCTAGAAATTTCAGTGGTGGGTCTTGGTTCCTTTGTGATTTGAAAAAAGTTACTGCAAGCGATGATATCTACAAACCTGTTGCCTAAGTCATGCATTGTTCTTATGATCAGAGTCCCAAAATAAGCAGCTGTCATTAAAGTCACCTGTTAGGATAAGGAATCTACGATTAGATTCAAGAGTTTTGGCAGTGGAATCAGGAAGTCCAAGGAAAAGGATCTCATTGGTTGGCTGCCTGACCAGGTGGATGATAGTACGCACCAATGAGAACTGGTCCTTGATTAGTGCAGATGTGAGCCCACACACATTCGCAGTTGGGTGATTTTAAGCTTGGAGTGACAGTTGCAGGGTATAGAATCTTTGGTATAATGGCTAATCATGACAGAGTTGGAGTTGTTTGGAAAAAGCAGGTCTGGGATTTGAATGAATGTCAATGGCAGACAGGAAAAAATAATACAATACCAATAAGGCATGTCGTGTACAGAGAAAGATCATAGACAAGAAAAGCAGAACTAGCAAAACAGCAAGTGACAGAGATATATCAAATTGGTGATGGGCATCGTGTTGTATGATTATTTTTATCAGCGACCAAGATGAGTAAAACAACCAAATTGCTGCCCTATAATGTTCAAGACTACAACCTATATGTGAAAAAGATTTCAAAAATGTTCACCACAAGTATTGGGATCTGTTCTGTGCTTTCTCCTGCCGTCACAAAGCAGTCCTAAGGTGTGGTACGAAAGTTTTTGGGTGTGCCTGTGACATTGAGAAATGCAGTGAATAGACCATAGTGGTTAAACTTGGGAGTAATACCTTGGAACAAGTGGAACACATGGAGCAAATATCAGAAAAAAAAATATATACATGACACAAAGTATGTAATGGTAGAACAAACCAGTAATACAAAAATTATGTGATGACATCCATAAGTGAATTTGAGGACAAATTGTGGATGGAAAGCTTGAGGCGTAGCACAAGATAGGACCAAGCAAATATCTAATGCAAGCCACTGTCAGCATCGACAAAGCTGTGCCGACCTTCAGCGGGGAGGAGAACAATGAATTACATATCATAAACGTTATTTCATTACAGATACAGGTAAACCTATAAATACTCTTATCATGTATGGTAATATGAACTTGAGCAATATTTGTTAAGTGGGCACACGTATATGCAATGAATCAAATTGTAATTTGTTGCCCACTTTGAAAGTGAAGCCTACGCCAGAGACCAGAGATGCATTAAAGTACATGTACATCACAGTTATTTCCTTTCAGATACAGGTATACCTTTAAGTGCTAGAACATGGATGATCGTGTTTGTCTGTGAACATGAGAATACACGAAATATATTGCATCAAGGTAACAGTAATTGATTATATCATTGACTGTCTTTAATTAAATAAAAGTGGAACTGAACAGTATGAGTTACCACTTACAAGCAAAATCAGAAAAACAAGGGAACCACCAGCTTGGTGACGTGCACACATCATGAAGCTAATATCACTAGGTCCATGTATTGGTAAATGTCACAAAAAAGCACCTTATCAAACAAAAAATAAATAAATAAATTGAAAAAAAAAAAAATTACTGCAGATGCAGTTACAAGAGAAGCCTGATGCATTGTATCTCACAAGTCTCATACATTCACCATGATTAGAGGTATAAGTCTTAATTCTTCATGACATCTCATCCAAGTGTCAGAGTCTGTTTCTTATGCTGTCCAGTCAAAATTAGCAGCAATGCACGGACACAGGAGGTGGCAGAGCTCCAACCAGCGGACATGGCTGTCACAAGTATTTCTGGTATTGAAAGGCCTTGGCCATTTACGACAGCTTTTAATGATCAACCAGTCGGGTGTAAGGTATAGTCTTACGGCTTCCTGTCGGACATCTGTTGCCACTAGGTCCTGAACAGTCAATTCAAATTTGGTATGAAACTTCCTGAATGGGGGGGGGGGGGGGATAAGTGTGTGGTAAAATGCCATGGACCAATTGATTTTTGTTGCAATTTGAAGGTGCAAAATTTAATTTAAAATATAGGTGGTAGTTAGTCTTCATTAGAGTGACAACAGAGGGTTTTTTTCGGGGCAAGATGTTTGGGAGTTTTCCATGTTGAAAGTGTTAAAGGAACAGTTGAATATGCGCCACTACATGTACCACTTTAATGGCAGATTATATGGTCATAATTGAATGCTACAGTAATTACCATATCACCTGTCAGTACATGATGTCCCATAGTGCCTTCTCTACTTGCAGACATCAATATTCTTAATATGTAGAGCTCTACAAGTATAATTTGACAGGCTTGAAAAATCAAATTGACATTTTAATCATAGGATTGTGAAACTCAGTCTTGCTGCGTGTGGATGTAAAATCACGTGATTTTAACTGTACACAAGATGTACATGCCTTTGAAATAAAACTTTTATCAATCAATAGTTGAATGTGCATGAGCTAGCGTGCAATTTTTGTTGCAGAGGAGAGGAATTGGCAGCGTATATGATTTTATGATATCATTAATGGGTTGGTGCAGCATAAAAATGAGCTTGTTTTTCAGAAATGTCGATTCATATTTGCACCATGCATGAAATCAGTAGATCATGAGCATAATTGCTTGCCTATTAGAATGCTGTATTGAAGCTCTACTAACAGACAGCACTTTGTCATGTGACAATTGCTGAGAAGACATCTAGATGGGTAAAGTGAATTTTGGGAAGTGACATAATATGCATCATTCCCACTGATAATATGCTAATAACGGTGTTAAGGGGTCAAATTTCAGTTTACCCTATGTTTAGGCAATATGTACATGTACATGATGGAGTTGTCCTTTTTAATGGGAGCCTCAAAACATTGTTTTATGGATTTTGCCCGGGCAGAAAAAAAGAAGCAATTTGGTGCTTGTGTTTTGCATTTAGACACTTTCAATTGTTAGCACGCATACAGAAAAGAGGTACTAAAAGGCCTATTTTTGGGTGGGGTATGCCTGTTTGAAGAGCTGAGATATACTCTGAATATTGAAGGATGTACACGTTTACCTTTCAATGCGTTGCTTGGAAATACATGTCGGGTATGGAAAAATTTTATTTCCTTTTTAATGCCATTAAGGTCTGCGCATAAAGAAGGTGTACGACATTCTATGCCACTGTGGAGTTCTACATGAATGAGGTATTTCAGTTGTTGACGTGACTTCCCATGCTTCAGATGGTATTGATGCAGGTTTGAGTCTTTCAGGGGATTATTCAGCCATGGTTTGGGTGTGTCTGGGTCAGGGGTCTCTTGAGGCATTGTTTCGGTCTTTTGAGGCATAACTTCCTAGACAAATTAGGGCATGGTGAGGGCATATCTGGGTAAAATTGGACACCTCTGAGGTATTTGTGGAGACATCATGACTGCTAGATATATATTAGTGGCTTCATTGGGGCACATTGAGGCTTTGTCAGCAATATTGGTATCTCATTAGTAGATCAGCAATGTGGCTGATGTTGACAGGTATGGTTACTTACCCAGCATTGGATTGGTGGGTCAACCATATCATTAGGGTATCTGTTGTAACAGTTGTATGTTGCCCTGATCTCTGAGGCAACATTTGCATGTACATGTACTATACCACAGTAAGTCTTGCACCAACTTTGCAAGTTAAAAGTATATACTCCAAGAAAGGCACAGATGGAGCATAAAAAGTTGTATGACTGTACGGAGTTGCAATCGCCAGATGCAGTCAAATTTGCAGCAGTATAAAATGGCATTTACCTGTTCCTCTATACATGTATAGGACCAGGGCCATAAAAATAATATACCCATCATAAGGTATACAAGTGGAAAATGTACCATCAAATTACAGGTACATTTTCCATGGGGGTACATTCTGGCATACCTGTGGCATCAAGAAGGCATATGCCACATGTAGGACATATACTCCCCATCTCTGTAAGGGCATGTGCTTCTGTACGTTTGTCAACAGCACTACATGTAGATTCAAGTTGTGCATACAGTAGTCCCCCTCGTGTAAGGCCCCCCCTGACTAGAGGCCACCCCTTTTACAGAGGCCACTTCACCATACTTCAAGTATGGTATTTTAATTTTATTTTCCACCCCTCAAGAGATGCCACCCTTCTGGTGCACTTGGGGTGGCCTTACAAGAGGGGAGCACTGTTCATGACGAATGCATAGACGTGTATGTGTAAAGAGAAGATCTTACTCTCCAATGTTACAGCAATTAAAATGTATTTTTAAGTTGCCATTAAACATTTGTAAAGAGCTGAAATTTTACTGTTCAGTGTTGTCCTAATGCTGAGGTTTAACAAATCTTTTTTTCTCCTCTGTTTTAGCTCAAGGACCACAATGTTGAGAAGGTGACACAGGATTTACTTCTAACTCCGTGATATACCACAAGTGCCGAGTCTAGACTACAGGTGACTCTTCACACACCACTATGGTGAAACGACGTCGGACTTTC
This sequence comes from Hermodice carunculata, assembly GCA_964020975.1. Taxonomy (NCBI): domain Eukaryota; kingdom Metazoa; phylum Annelida; class Polychaeta; order Eunicida; family Amphinomidae; genus Hermodice; species Hermodice carunculata. The sequence goes on along the minus strand of OZ026612.1, from coordinate 94,487,240 downwards.
ATTTTCAAGCTCCTGATTGGAATACCTATATTATGGTTTGCCTTCATTGGATTTACAGTGGTGATTAGCTCAATTAAAGTGCCCGAGTCCTATGACCCAAAACTGGACCCAGACTTTGTCAAAGACCCTGAACACGAAGGGCGTTACAAGCGGCAACCCGTGCTAGAAAAGCCCAATATGGACCGATTAAAGCTGGAATCAGAAATGCAAAGGCAGGCACAGGAGCACCTGCGCATTAATGAACGCATACTTCATGAACAACACAAGATGCACATAGACAGTGAAAATAATGCTCAGCTTTTAAGGACAGCATCCCCCGGTAAATATAAGGTGCTTAGACCGGGTAAAGGAAACTTACATTATCAAGCAGCACATCGAAAAATGAAGCGTGTACCTACCGTCGATCCAAGTGCTCCAGGTTGGTGGTTTCCCCTCAACTTTCTTCTTCCATGTGAATGCACAATGTACAGTGAAACCTCATTATAATGACACCATGTCTTCCCTGCAAACTGTGTTAATAAAAATATCTGAATATATCAGATAAATGAGTTAAATAACAAGGGGATTTGACCAAGTCTCTCAAGACTCGTGCCATTAAAGGAGTATTTTGGATATCTCAGTGTCTTTGTAATAAGATGGCACTGTGTTTTGACTTCATTCTCTCAAGTCTCACAAGACTTATGTCATTCAATGAGTATTTTGGATATCTGAGTGTCTTTATATAATGAAGTGGCAGTGTATTTTGACTTAAGTGTCATTAGACTTGTGTTTTAAAACGAGTCTGTTGGATACCTGAGTGTCATAATATTGAGGTAGCACTGAATATTTACTTAGTTAACAGTCTTTCAAGACTTGTGTCATTAAATGAGTATTTGGGATATACGAGAGTCTTTGTAAAGAGGTGGCACTGTATTTTAATTGACATAAGTCTCTGAAGGCTTCTGTCATTATGTGAGTCTGTTGGATAACTGAGTGCAGTAATGATGAGGTAGCACTGAATATTGACATAATTAAAGTCTTTCAAGACTTGTGTCTTTAAATGAGCATTAAGATATCCGAGTGTCTGCAATGAGGTGGCACTGTATTTTGCAAACATGTCATACCTTCTTGCTAAAGTAATTTTGCTGGAAAGACATCAGCAAGTGATTAGTATTAAAAGTTACATGAAGGTGCAGCTATTAATCAAGATCAGAAAGTGAGAAAATACCATTTAATAAAATAATGGCTTTTTTGTTAGTTTTGATACACAGTACAAGTTAGCCGAATAAAAACATGAGTGATGGATTGAGGGTGGGGGCGAGCCAGGTCACAGAATGTTATTAAAAGCATTTTGTATTCTAAAGCAGAAAGATAAATCAGGGATTGAACTAATAAACTACGTCTTTCAATCGATGAAACTATTTAAGTGATGATAGATTGTAGTGATGTATCAGGCTTCTGTAAAAGATGCTCGTGACACATCGTCACCTCTTTAACAAAGCTTCCCATTGATGTTGTCCATTTAGATATACCAAGGTATCATGGTTGATCATTGTCCACACCCTCCAAGTAATCACTAAAAATCCTCCTCAAATAATTGGATCAGATACTAATCGCCTGCATTTTTTTTTTCCCAGGTGAAGGAGGAAACGCTATTATAATAGACAAAGACAAGCTGTCTCCAGCGCAGAGAAAGCTTTTTGACGAGGGCTTTCAGAAAAATGCCTTCAATCAATATGCAAGTGATATGATGTCCCTCCACAGGAGTCTACCAGATATCAGGGATGAAGAGTAAGTTGTCAGCAGCTGTTTGAGTGTGGTCAAATTTGTAATTACATGTATACACCTTGTCACAGTCACAAGAGGTCGTTGACCACAGGTTTGGATTGTGCTGTGAAAGTATCAGTATTTATCGTGATATTATTAGCTTTATTTATGGCATAGGCAAGTTCTTTACAAATTATCAGCCATGAATTTATTTTTGGCTAATGGCGAGTGTATATTTCTCCAATAGAAGGACTAGCTCTAGATTTATAATAGAAAGATACACTTGTACATGAACTACAAATGTTTGTTTATAGTTACAGTGTTCATCTTTTTATGGACTAAATCTTACAATTATGTGTGCCTGTACTTTCCATCAAATCACCTTAGGAGAGAGACTACAGTTTTGTTTTGCATGCCAGAATGGTGACCCTTCAGGAGAGGTTCCAGTGTACCACAGAACTTGCTAAAAAAACACTGATTGGGAGATTTTAGCATGCACTTGAAAAACTACGGTTGCTAGACCCTCTTGTGATTAGGTGTAGTTCTGTTTATGTTTATTGCCGTAAACAGTCCCTTCACTATGCAACCATTGCACTGTCATACAGTGTAGTGTAACACATAGTACAGTAAAACCTGTTTTGAGAGACCACCCCTATGGCAGGCCAAAAAGTGGTCACATAAGACAGGTGTTCTCTCAGTAGAGCAGCAATAACATGGGAAAGATGGCGAAAGGGTCATGGTAAACATGGTCTGAAAAGGCAGGGGGGTCTTTCCTCACAGTGGTCTCTAAAAAAACAGTTTTCACTACATAAAATATGATACCATATACATGGTGGTCCTCCTCTTATGCCAACCACACACTAAATGTTCACGTATGCTAGCCGGGACGAGACTTGTCATAGGTGCTGGTTAACATGATTAATAAGACCTATTTCCTGTGAGTGCTTTAAGATCATGTGCGTGTATATTTGAAACTACTTGCTGTTTGTATGGTACTTTACATCGTTGTAAATGGGAACTGTTGGTGACAATATCTCACCGTGATGATCTTTAATCACAGGCACCACTGCTGTGTAGATCTATCAGCACTTGACCTCAGTCTAAAGGAAGAAAAGTCTATTAAGCCAAGTTATCCATTCAAAGGAGTCCACCCAGGTAGCACATTTACAGTCTACAAACCTGATTTGCTGAGCACTTGATCAGCGTTGTAGTTAACCCTCAGACAGAAAGCCGCCACAAAGCCAGAAGGAAGCCAGAGTAAAGAGGCCATACATGTAGAGCAGGGACCTCGTAGGAGCGTGGCAAGGGAGTTCTGACAGAGGTGGCGTGGGTCTGCCAGCAGTATGTGTGTTTATATGGATGGACCCTCCTGGGCAACCATGGAATCATTCACACCAGGACAAATCACAGACAGCTTCATGAATTAGGCATTACGTCCTGTCCCGCTGTTGGACACAGGAAAGTGGAGTGGCTCAAGCAATTGGAGATATTGTCTGACAGGATATTGATGTTCTTCTGTTGTGTTGTAGCAGTTCCCGGCAAGATGCAGAGCTGTTGAGTCTCTCCCGGGTCTGCGTGCCATTCAGGCTCGCTCGTAGCACATGTTAAGCTTATTAGTCCTTACTTGATTGTTGGTAGAGGTTTAAACATTTCCGGCCACTATGAGAGCTACCCCAGTCAAGTGATATGGATGGATTGTAAGCCAGACTACGTTATCCATGCAGAAACAGATGCAATAAAGAAGCAAACCATTACGTTAAACCATCTGCCATTGTTACATATTGTTGTGTTGGAAAACAACTGATAGTGTGCTGGCCAAGCTAGTGTATAGTGACAGTCGTAATGAGGGGTTTACACAAAATGGCAGCTAGATTATGATGGAGCCAGAGTTAGGGTGGATGAACAAATAAATGAAAAAAGATGAGCTATTAGACTGGTGCAGTGGTGGCACTGGTGATAACAGTTTTTTAACACTGGCTGCCATTCACCAAGTGGAACCTGTCGCATGGTATGATCCTGGAACAAATACGTGTGTGTGAACATATGTATACAGTGGTCCCTGTCTTGAGAGACCACCCCTAGGGCAGGTCAAAATGCGGTCTGTCAAAACAGGTGGTCTTTCATTAGAGGTACAATAACATGGAAAAGATAGCACAGTGTTCTAAGAGAGTGGTCTTATAAAGATATGCAGTCTCTCATTGGAGGGGTCTCTCAAGACAGGTACCACTGTATATGTATTTGTGTGTACATGTATGTTTGTATGTGTGTGTGTGTGTATGTATCTACATACGTACATATGTGTTTATGTATCTACGCATGTACATAATTATGTAAGTACAGTAAAACTTCCGTATGTGGGCACCTCTCCAAAGTGGGCACCTCCTTACAGTGGGCACTTTTCTTCGGTCCCGTTTCATTTTTCCTATTGATTATATTATGAAGCCACCTCTCTAAAGTGGGCACCTACCTAATCTGGGCATTGGGCATCCTGAACAGGTACCAAAATCTGTTAAAGTGGGCACTATTATTTTGTTTTATAAATATTGTACCTTGTAAAAGTGTTATTTTTTGCATCAGGAGTTGCCACCTTTAACTTTAATTCTGCCAGTGTCATTTTTCTATCAGTGCTCACCACCTAATATCCCCCCCCCCCCGCCCCATCATAACAGAGTATAGTACACGTACATGTATGCCTGCACCAACAAAGCATCAATGCATAACAGTTGTTTTAATCCACAATGACTTTTGACAACTTTGTGGATTAACCATAGGATTAAAGTATCAAAATGGATAGAACAGTTGACTCTATTGGAAAGCAAGTTATGCTAACTTTGCAGTTTGATGCTTTGATGTGCCTGCTGGTAATCATTTAGTTGGGACCTGTTCTTCATAAGTAGTCTATTGACATTATTTTTCTACATAGTGTATGTGGATGTAGATGATACTTTTTATGTCTCCCGGTGGAAGCCGGGGGACATATTGGTTTAGTGCCCGTTTCTTCCGCTTCTTGTTGTTGTTGTTGTTGTTGTTGTTGTTGTTCTTCAACACTTGGTTTCTGTGCGATAAGTCTTGAAGGACTTGACAGAATTTGATGAAACTTGGTAGGATTATGTATCTAGGCAAGACCTAGGTTGGGATCGTATTTGGGTGACCTTGACCTAATTTTCAAGGTCACAGGGTCACTTATGTGAAATTGGTTTCCGTTCGATTAGTCATGAAGAACTTTATGGAATTTGATGAAACTTGGTAGGATTATGTATCTAGGCAAGACCTAGGTTGGGATTGTATTTGGCTGACCTTGAGCCAATTCTCAAGGTCACAGGGTCAGTTATGTGAAATTGGTTTCCGTTCAATAAGTCATGAAGAACGTGATGGAATTTGATGAAACTTGGTAGGCTTATGTATCTAGGCAAGACCTAGGTTGGGATTGTATTTGGGTGACCTTGACCTAATTTTCAAGGTCACAGGGTCACTTATGGGAAATTGGTTTCCGTGCGATAAGTCATGAAGAATTTGATGGAATTTGATGAAACTTGGTAGGCTTATGTATCTAGGCAAGACCTAGGTTGGGATTGTATTTGGATGACCTTGAGCGAATTCTCAAGGTCACAGGGTCACTTATGTGAAATTGATTTCCATTCGATAAGTCATGAAGAACAGGATGAAATTGATGAAACTTGGTAGGATTTTGTATCAAGGTAAGACCAAGGTTGGGATTGTATTTGGGTGACCTTGACCTAATTTTCAAGGTCACAGAGTCATTTTTGGGAAATTGGTTTTTGTGCGATAAGTCTTGAAGAACTTGATGGAATTTGATGAAACTTGGCAGGGTTATATATCTAGGCAAGACCTAGGTTGGGATTGTATTTGGGTGACCTTGAGCGAATTCTCAAGGTCACAGGGTCACTTATGTGAAATTGGTTTCCGTTCGAAAAGTCATGAAGAACGTGATGGAATATGATGAAACATGGCAGGCTTATGTATCTAGGCAAGACCTAGGTTGGAATTGTATCTGGATGACCTTGAGCGAATTCTCAAGGTCACAAGGTCACTTATGTGAAATTGGTTTCCATGCGATAAGTCATGAAGAACTTGATAGAATTTGATGAAATTTGGTAGGATTATGTATCAGGGTAAGACCAAGGTTGGGATTGTATTTGGGTGACCTTGACCTTATTTTCAAGGTCACAGAGTCATTTATGGGAAATTGGTTTCCGTGCGATAAGTCATGAAGAACTTGATGGAATTTGATGAAACTTGGTAGGCTTATATATCTAGGCAAGACCTAGGTTGGGATTGTATTTGGCTGACCTTGAGCAAATTCTCAAGGTCACAGGGTCAGTTATGTGAAATTGGTTTCCGTTGGATAAGTCATGAAGAACTTGATGGAATTTGATGAAACTTGGTAGGATTATGTATCAAGGTAAGACCAAGGTTGGGATTATATTTGGGTGACCTTGACCTAATTTTCAAGGTCACAGGGTCATATATGTGAAATTGGTTTCGCTGCAATAAGTCTTGAAGAACTTGATGAAAATTGCTAGAGTAATGTATCTAGGTGAGAGCTAAAATAGGATTGTAATTTTCAAGCAAACTTGGTCATTTTTAGTTTGTTATCACCTGTAGCTTATTCAGAGACGTAAGTGTTCCACCGGGAGACATTTGATTTTCTGTTGGAAAATCAGTCTTTTCTAGTTTTTTCAAGAAATAAGGGCAAAATGTTGAAAAACATCTTTTCTCATTTATTTCATGTGGGATTAAGATACATGTATCTGTATACATCTATATATAAATGTACATGTACATGTATACATGTAGGTGTGTATGCATGCATATATATAGCTCCTCTCCCTTATTTTTGTTGCTCATCCACACAACCCAAAGTGGCTGACCCTCTGTGAAGTGGGCATCTCTCTAAAGTGGGCATTTTACTCCGGTCCCAAGGGTGCCCACTTTATGGAGGTTTTACTGTATGTATGTATGTATGTGTGTTGCATATGTACTTTAAAAGATAATACCAGTACTTGTTAACTTACTGAAGCTAGCTCCTTGAAAGCCCTGAACCAATGCTTTGTATCCCATCACCTGTTGAACCTGATGAGGTGAACTCTTCTCTTGTCATGAGAATGATACACATTGGTGAAATGTGTTCTCTTGTGGAATCTTGGGGACAACGTGGTAACAGGCGCCGAACTTCAGTGTTATGTTCATGTTCCAAGACATAAGTGGCAAGCTTTCATTAAGTGCTGTACAATGACAGACAGGATACACTGGAAAACTGGGAACCAGAGAAATTTTACACAGGTAGATCTCATGAAACTAAATTAAACATCGTTTAATTTAAAGTCAAAAGGTAAAGCATGTGATGTGGAAATGATGGTGCCATGAGTCAATATGACCAGTTCATTAATATGGCTAGGAAAGGGTCAAACTGTAATACATGCAGTGCTTCAACATAGTCAAATGGACTGTTCTTCAGGGGGGAAATGAGTCCATGGATCATATTTATTATACATGTCCTGACTTTGATTGTGTCTTCAGGTGCAAACCCAAAGTGTACCGGAACAAGCTGCCTGACACCAGCGTGATAATCTGCTTCCATAATGAAGCCTGGAGTGTCTTACTGAGAACCGTCCACAGCGTCATAGACCGCTCCCCAGCTCACCTCATCAAAGAGATCGTCTTAGTTGATGATTTTTCAGATTTTCGTAAGTACTAGTATCTAAATGTGCCCTTGAGTAGCACTTCAAGTTTTCAGAGGGAATATGCTACAGTGGTTTTAGCCGGAAATTAATATGCCCCACACTACACAGGAGGAGCATAAAACTGAGAGGTGTAAAGTGTTGACCACAATGTGTTTCTGGGTCCACAGTGCTTAAAATTATGTTTCACTGCGTTCATGAAAAAATAAACTGCCTGTCTCCCTTCAGGATATTCACCAGAGTATTTCTTGAGATTCTTATGAAGTTCCTAAATTTATAATGGATGAATTCAACATTTACTTGAAGTGACAAACCGAAAGACTGAATCTGATGAATACAAAGACACTCTGTAATTTTCACAGGCTTGGCGACTGGTGCCAAAGGTTGCAGGTTCGAGTCCCGCTGGTTCCAAACATGAAATACATTTTTTTACAGTCAGTTATCATTATGGTTATTGGACGTGCCAACTACACTGAGTATATCTGGCATGAGAACTGGGGAACATTTAGCTAACTTTTCTTCTGATGAAAGATACATAGTAATGTTTATTAGGTTATAGAGAAACGACGAGTATCAGTAGATTCTTGATTTCAAACCTGTCAGGCTACTTGTAATCAACTTGATTCCAAAATGAAAAATCCACTGATACAAGTCTTTTCACAAATGTGACATAAGATGTATTGACCAATTAAGGGCCAAAAATAATTTTAAGAATGACTGCATTAGAAAAAAAAAAGGTACATTCTTGCATGTCACAATATGTGGGGATTTGAGGGATAGATCCATAAGAAATAATTGACAACAAGAACAAACAATTGTGTATCTTATGTTGACAAAGGAAAGTCCCTCAATTGACAGACCATCTCCAGAGTGGGTGCAGCAGTTCTCACATTCAATGCTTGTTGTCTCCTAATGGAGGTCAAGTAATATTTGAAAAAATAGAAGTGGCTGGGATACTGATAAATGTGCTCCAGCAAGGCATACAGGCTATTGTTGGACTGAAATATATTGTCAAAGGGGGGACTACTGTATAGTCATGACTGATGCATCGTTAACTCATTCCATACCAGTCCCTAATTTTTCCGTATATTTGCCTAGATTTAAGACGACAATTTCATATTTAAATTCTTCATAAAAAGAGCTTTTGTTCAAGTACCAACATGCCTATAGTCCTAAGTCAGTGGTTCTGGCACTGCATTGCAAGTCATGCTGAAGCTGCTGCAAGGGCAGCAGCATGACTTGCCAGGTCCTAAAGTTAGAATGGATGAGGCCGCAAGGGCGGCTGCAGCATGACTTGTCAGGCATTGTCAGAACCACTGACCAAGGCCTGTGATCATAGTATGGAATGAGTTAACCAGTGTAACTCTTGGTAGTGTACATTGCAACAGTCCATTAATACAACATGGGCAAGGTTATTCAAAACGCCACACTGAAGAACAAAGGGGTTAAACAAGACCAATAAGAGATTGCAACTTCATAAGTCTCCCGCACACATTCACACGAGATTGGATTTAAAGCATAAGTGAAAAAGTCAAAAGCAGCTTATGCATAACTTTGAAATCAACACAGTGCAATTCAATAGATCAATTTTCTGAACTTTGCTCAGGGAGTTTGATTTCCCTGAGCAAACTTACTGTAGACAGAAACAACATCTGCTACAAATTGATAGTAAACTAGGAGCCGTAGATTATTCTGAAATTCTGTGCGTGGCGAGAAATCGACATTGGAAAGAGGTTATAGACTGTGCATCAGCTGTGACTTTGGGCTTCCACAGAATTGAACAGAGCATTATGACGTTAAATGGTAAACGTCAGGTTTATTTAGCTGCAAGGGATTGTTTGTAAGGGCTCCGCAGAGAGCGTCCACACACGTCTGACTGGCTGGTAAAATGAGTTATCAGTTTGTCACCCTCCAACACTTTAATTCTGCACATTGGTATTCAAATAAGCAGTTTGGACAAACTTAAAGGAGGTCATGGGCAGCTATTCAAGGCATGTGCAGTGGGAAATTAGTCAGTTTAAAGTAAGTGTTGTGAGAACCAGTCGTGCTTAGTGTTCCAACTTTAAATCTGATTACACAATGCTGGCACAAGGTGTGAGATGTTCCCGGGTTCAACACCTGGCTGAATCGCATCATTGGTGTCAGGGGAACATGACTGCGTGCCAACAGGCAACAGTGGCAGAGGGTGGTGTGTTGTTGGGCTGGACTGGCTGAAGTCAGAGGGACTAACAGGCTGCTGGGGATATGCACCTCATGGTTGAGGGTCAGGGAAGCAACCTATGGGGCCAGTTCAGAGCTATCACTGGGCATTCCTGTGTCATCAGGGAAAAAAGGGAAGGGGTGTGTGAGAACCATGTAGCACTGAGCCCTCCCATTCAGGATCCAGACTTCAAGCATGATGGCAAAATGCGGACTCAGGGTGCGAGAGGTCCAGGGTTCTACACCCTGCTTGATCAAAATGTGTGTGTTTTTGCAACCTCCATATGGCCGTCTATTATGCATAAAATACATCAATCTTTAGAGTGTTTCAGCTCATAACTTTATAAAATCCAAAGTCTGGGAGATTTCATCAACATCAATGGTCATAACTTGATTGCAGTCTGGGCTTATTGATTTATTTGAGCATGTTTGTCATCCCGATCATAGTTGAGTTAATCAAAGTGGGGCTCTTTTAAGCTACCCTGGGACCAAGTAATGGAACTGCAAGTCCTTGTAAACCATGTGTACAACAAGACATAGATGTATCAATGTGAGGAGGAGGTCCAGACTGCATCTGCTGCCCACACTCGTTAACCCATCTCAGTTTTGGTGCCTATATGTGAAGAGCCACGTGTGAAACTCTCTGGAGATCAAGTTAGAAGCTTTTGGTGGTGCAGACTGGGCACCTTATGCAATGTTTTAGCTGCTGAATGCATTCTTGCTATCTTTAGGGAGAAAAGTTAATTGCCAACACATTGATACATCCATATTATGTCTTTGCTTCAAAACATATCTAATTTTGAGAGCAAATTACATAGCAGGTGAAGCCTATAAGAACCCTTCACATCACGAAAGGTCTCTCAATGTGAATAGAATATTAACTCTTTTATACTAGTCAAAATTTTCCTCACAGTCTTCATTCAAACTGCTCAAAGAGCTGTAATGGAAGGAGAAACATGCCCAGTCTAATGCCAGAGGCTGTTGCATTGCTGACAAAGTAACGTGGCAGTGTATAGATTATTAAACGCTTAGTGAATTAGTGTGGACATGATTTTGAATTGTCAGTACATGTACGTAAAAAAGAGGCAGGGCATGGCAGACCTGATGTAGACATGTAAGAGTGGGCGAATTGCATCTGGCAGAGAACGTGATACATGTGTGGCATAGGGGTCTTGCTTTAGAAAGAAAAAATTAAATATTGAATGATGGAAAACATTAAAAAAAATGTTGAAAATTTGCGATTGTGAAAAGTGGTTCATCAAAATTTGTTTGATAACTTGGTGGTACCAAACAGATTTTAAAACTTTCCTGCACAAGTTTTTTACCATGAAAATACTGATATAGTGACACATAAAGGCTCTAATGTGGCCTGCATAAAGATTCGATACAGGGAAATACCTATTATGCTGGAGATTTATGTCACAGAAATACAAGATTTTTGGGAAAAAAAACCCCTCTCCTTAATAAGTTTTTGCCATGAAAACACAGACGCAAAGACTTTGATATGACCTGCATGAAGATTTGGTCTTGTGAGATACAAATTACACCACAAATTTACATGGCACAGGCAGAGGAAGCAACTTGATGTGTGAGGATACCCTCAACCTGGAAACAGTTTTGCCAGTTGGCTATACAGCAATAGACAGGAGCAATACACCATATGCATATTAATTTCCCGCCACAAAGCATGGGTTTGACGCCTGGCAATCACGGGGACGTGCGGGTCGCATCACTGTCACAAACAGGCCATATGGCCATTGCTCACAAAATTAGCAAATTTTGAGAAATTTAAGTTCACAAGTGCCAAACTGGTATTCTTCTAGTACTTCCAGAGCCATATATAAGAAAAATTTCCATATGCCTGTCATAAGTATTCTGTATTTCCAAAATATTAGTGATATCTCGCTGGTCCCCACAGGTACTGACCCGTATCTCGCCACATCTCACCAAGCGAGACCAGGCAATCAGGTATGCAGTTGGGGCAGGAACTTAATATGCATATCTTGTATTTGAATTTGAACAAAAGAAACAAAAAGAGAACAGAAAAATTCCCAATCCTGTTTAGAGTTTTAATATCAGAAAGAAAAAATCAAATGCCTTTTCAACTTTCTTTTCATGGAGCTCTAACACAAAACCAATTGTTTTGTAGGATTGCGTGAATGGTGTGACTGGGCAGGGTGAGACCTGGTGTTTCGGAGGTTTTATGTATGTGCTTGCTTCAGCCTTGTTTCTCTTGACCGCAATATCTCCTTTGTCAGAGTTCATACTATGTGCCAGAGGGAGTTTTCTTTCACTCTCTTTGTGATGTCTTTTCCCCCCTGGGTGGCTTTGTTCAGGATTAACCTGCCAATTACCAGACCTGGAAGCCACAATGCCTGTTCTTATTACAGTCAGGACATCCAAATGGCAAGAGCATTGCTGCCATAAAAATAGCTGCTCCAATAGAACATATATGGGTATTCTGTGTCTCATAACACCATTGTGCACCCTTGCTTGGAAGATGATAAATGTGGCACAAGTTCAGGTGTCAGTTTAATTTCCTCCTTAGTATAATGCCACTACCTCAATTCATTGAAGGGACTCTTCACTTTTATGCCTCTCCATATGCTTGGGTTCATCCCCTCCTAGATGTGTCCCTCTGACTTGGCCCATAATTCCAGCCAGCACAGTTTTCAACAACACATTCATCATTTTGTCCCTGAGATATTGGATTTAATGTTACTAATTTACACTTCCTCTGAATACAATGGTTTGCCATAATGGGAAACTTTACCTCAATGATCAGATGTAAGTTCCCAGAAGCTTGTTGCACTTAAGGTTTTTTTTTTTTTGTTTTTGTTTTTTTTTTAAATTCTGGGCTGGATGAGACATTTTTGGTACATTTGGTTGCAGACTAGATGTACATGTAGTTGCACATGTCTTCATCAGCAACGGAATAGATCAGTTCGCAGGGGAGTTTGTTGCCATGGAAAAGACAAATTTGTGGACACTGAGTGTCACTTTATACTGTACAAATGTACTTGCAAAATTGATATAATCAACTTTATTTCACAAAGAGCAGTTACTAAAGACATTTTAAGGGAACACGTGTGGGCCAGCATCCTCAAACAATTGACTTTATGGGTAGAGCTGTTTTCATGCAGATGCTAATGCAATTTATGATAGGAGTTTAAAATGATATCAGTGATGGGATGGTACAGGCATTGTTTTGGCTGCTCAGTAGTTAAATATATCTACCTTCATTTTCATAGCTGCAGTGAATTCTGTTGGCGGGGACCAGTGATGGGAACAATGGAAAATGGCCGCTTACTACAAAAGGTTGTCCTTAACCCTTTCAGTTCCCACATTTTGGACTGAGTCAACAGCTTTCCTCAGCACCCCGTGGGTGCAATGCGGCCAAAGTGTGCCGAGAAAGCTGTTGACGTGGGCTATTATATTGGGTGTAAGTCCAGGCATGATGGTACTCGAGTGACAGGTTTTTTTTACAACGAATCAAGCACCTGTGTCATAATTTGGAGCAGTTTGTTTTAAGTGGTTCAACTTTAGTCGTAGTTGGTATTGAAAGAGTTAATCCTTTGATGGTTAACATGAGATTGAGTCAGCAGCTTTCCTTGGCGTGGGTTGGGAGCAATGCACCCAACCCATGCCAAGGAAAGCTGCTGACCTGGGGCATGCTGTCATTTAACATATTGTGTATAATTCTCAGCAAGAAAATGTTTTATGCTGATGAGAATTTCACATGAAAAGATTGAGATAGACAATTGTTTACATCCAGGCGCTTTGGGGTGATTTGAACAGGAAAAGGTGAACTTTTTCCCAGTCGAATCTTCCCAAAGCATCCAGATGTAGAATGTTGTCTGCTTTAATGTTTCAACTAAAATTAAGCTTAAAATGTTTTGAATGAAAATAATAATGAGTCTAATCACAGCAGCATATGCCTCAACTCAACAGTTGTCCTTGGCCTAGGTTTGGTGCATTATACAACCTGTAATGAGGAAAGCTGTTGACTCCCTTTGGCTCTAACCAACAAAGAGTTAAGGACGTAAAAGTAAAGTACAAGGAGTTGTGAAGAACTGGGAGTTGTCTGCATCCGAGTATTGATAGATCATAGATGCATGGACCCTTAGCAAATGAGGCTTTATGTGCAGGTTTGATTGTATCTGCAACTAAAAGGTTAACACACAGGTTTGTTTTTTTTTTCAAGAAAACACTTTGCCACTCAAATGGTCAACAAGTTTCAAAATATCATCTTGAATTTGTCATCAGTTGTAGCTATTTTGAATGAGAACACAGGTAGGTCTGTCAGGATGGAGCTGTCAAGTCAACAAGCATCATAGCATTGGCTGGTCTCTTGTATAACAGACACTGGGAAAATTTGTCAGTTTACTTTTATTTTAAACAGGGAAGTAACAGCCCAACCTTTGCAAAAAAAACTTCTTGGTTTGGTCATAATTATTTTAAGCAGATAAGGGTCAAGAAAACTTTACAGGCAGAATGACCAATTAATCCTTCCCTCATAAATTATGACTGAGTCAATAGCTTTCTTTGGTGGGTTGGGCAATTAGCACCCAAGCCAAGTACACCAAGGAAAGCTGTTGACCTGGGTCATGTATCTTGAAAGGTCTCATCAGCAATTCTCATTCAAACTGTTTTTCATTACAATTGAAATCAGTCAAAAACATTAAAGTGGATGACATTTGACCAGCAGCCAGTTTTGTCCAGTTTAATGGGGAAAGGGTTAAATGTCGCATTGGTGGGAGGAAGACCTTCATCAGCCCCAGTCCAACTGCTTATTGCAATATGTTACTGCACATATATACTTCAGTGCATAGATATAAAAACTAAATTAAGCATTGGTCAATGAATGAGTTTTGACTTTTTGTCCAACAGTTAATTTAGATCAAGATTTCCGTTTAGGTGTCACATACATGCAAGCTCGTCATTTCAACAAACATACTCTTGGCAAAAACAAAAGAACAAAAAAAAAAAAAAAAACCAGGCACCCTCCCCCAATTGGTTAAATATGGAAATAATATGTGTAGAAAATGAGTGTCACTGGACTGTTATGTAACATGAACAGGATAACTGGATAGCTGAGAGTATTCCTGAATGGTCACACACAAAAAAATGTCCTAGAAATGAGATCACTGCCACAAAGGTGTGAAAAATGTGCAGAGGTCCCACAATTTCTAAATTTGGGGGAGACCTCCTAAAATTTAACTCATTTCTTTGAAGTCTCCTGATTACCGGAATCTTGGAAAAAACGTCTCGAATTATCAGTAAAAGTCAACATTTTGCATAAATTGTGTGGTGACAGTGTGGTTGTGTATTTACTGCTAACTGACTGTGGTTAACAGCATCTTAAAGCCGTTTTCCTATTCCCTGTCTTACAGCTGATTTTCGGAATTTTAAACCACCTGAATGCACCACTTTAACTGTATATTTACAAAAATGTCTCACATCAGGAGGGGGAGGGCATGCCCTGGGTTTCTGAGCCCTCCCCCATTGTCCACACAATCTCCTGAATTCCTGCTGATTAAGCAGGAACATCTCCTGAATTGGGAGAAAATAACTTGAATCTCTGAGTGTGTCTGGCATTGGGCTGCCTATGGGCTTTATAATGGGCCATCGGCAACATAGAGATCAATGTGAATCCATAATGCCATGGCCCACGGGTTACTCACAGCTGTCTGAGTTGGACAGAGGTAGGATCAGGGGCATGATGGAGGCTGGTCTTTCCCAGTGGGAGGTTGCCAGGAGAGTGGGCTGCTCCAAGTCAGTGGTACAGATTAGAGGTCGTGGAATTGTTTTCAAGAAACAAAAGGATGCAAGAGGCAACCTGGATCTGGAAGACCAAAACTTTCAGATGGGAACATGACCATGACCTGGTGCAGTACATCAAGAGACACAGGCTACTTTTTGGCAGAGAGGTTTTGTCAGCAATGGGGCACGGCCTACAACATGGCAGCGTTACGACATACAATGAAGAAGAGACTGACGTCAGCTAAACTGAGGTTATACAGCCTGCCATCCGCATTTCTCAGGGTTCTGCATACAAGGCTGGATGCGGTGATGTCAGGAACATGCTGACTGGACCAGAGGTCAGTGAAGGAGTGTGATGTGACCAGACGAGTCACAATTTTGCCTCCTTTTCTATGATGGTAGGATGTGGGTTAGATGTGCGAGGTCAGAAAGATTTGTGGACAGATGCGTGTTGGATCATGGAGGTAGCAGCAGCATGAGGTGGGGGGCAATTGCAGTGACAGGAAGAAAAGAACTCATCCGGGTAAATGGGACTCTTAACAGACCAATGCTACAGGTGTGTGGATGAGATCCTGCCACCAGTCGCCGAATAGTTCTAGCAACATCCTGGGCTACTGTGCTAGCAAGCAAAAGCAGGGCCACATACTGCACTAGTCAGCACGCAGTATCTTAAGCAGCACAACATCCAAGTGTTGTCATGGCCAGCCTGATCTGCTGACCTGTTCCCCTGTTAAACATTTATGAGATGTGCAAGGCCATCAAGTCAGGGACGAGTACGATAAACCTGTAGCCACCCCGGACAACTGGCACAGCAGCTCACAGACCAGTGGAACCAAGTTCTGCTGGCAGAGACAGCGAAGCTCACTAGCAGCATGCCAATGAGGGTCCAGGCGTGCTTCAAGACGAGCGGTGGTCACACCAATGACTGATACATGCAGCCTTCAAACAAACAAAAAGGTCCTTTCCAGGACCACCACATCCCCCCAAAAGAGGTAATCAAAAGTGCTGGTACAATGAAATAAACACTCCCTACACACATACCCAATGTTAACAAAGGGGATGCCTGTTTTTTTTCTCCAGGAGTATACCATGGTTACGAATTTTGCAAAATGTACAATTATGACGGTAGCCAACAGTGTGACTGAAGGCATGGTGACATAAACGCGTTTCTGTATGTCAGAGTACATGCATGTGTCCATTTTGTGCTTGTTTGTCGACAGCTTTGGTGAAAGGCTTAGCACAAAATGCCTCAAAGCCCATCCTGGAATGACTGCTGTTGATCTAAGTTGTGCTGTCCTGATACATATCTTATCTATATATATTTCTGATTCAAAATGCCTGTGTGAATTAAGTTAATAGTAAGGCTACCCACATGCGGCTGGTTTGAGTGTTGAAGGGTTAATTCATGTCAGTGTTATACAAACTGTGCCAAATTACTCCACAAAAGCAATCATGTAAAAAAAAAAAAATCAAATAAAAAAAACCCAGCAGTCTCCCACAAATCTTATTACTGTTTATATTTGCATGATATAAGATGATATAAAAAACGTGGGTACACGAGAGATTCAGCAACAAAACCAATATGCTTTATTCAAATGCAGGCTATTGGGGGGAAAATAGGCATTCAAAGTGGCCCTGATGTGTACAATTTCCCCAATGGGTCTTCTTCTCTGTGAAACTGGATCTTTTTAGCGCAAATTGTTGGCGTGCCAGGGATACTCAAGTTTGTCAATGGAGCATATGTTGCCTGACTGATGGACAGACCAAAGCCATGCAACAATGTCTTAACATCTGTGTCACAGAAAATAATGGTCTGACATCTGTGTCACAGAAATTTACCACTAGGACAAGGTCACAATGGGAATGACTCATTGTGCTCCACAGCTTGGCCATAAATTTATAATTTTTAGGCCCAGAAGAGCATTAGAAATTGTACTAGAAAACCACAAGGTGATCTAAGGCCAGACAAATTGAAGTTTAGTTTCTAGCATGCGTCGTACATATCGAACAAAATTGATAGGCCATGCTGTTTTATATTTTTATTTTTGCCAAATATTTTCAGAAAAGGGGCAAGATAAGACCTAAATTCCACAAAAAGGGGCCAAAATTACACAAAAATACCATGAATGATGGACAAAATGATGACTCCTTTAATAAGGACACACATCTTACCGCAGTATAGTTCTATAGAGCACTGTGTCCTTGGATACTAGTTTATACAGACTATAAGCCTATATAAGCCTGGACCTGGTACCAGCTCCTGGCTCTGCTGTTGATCAATGCATTCAAACTTTGGCTAGTGGTAGTGCCTTTACTTGCTTGACTTGATGTGTAAAGTACCCAACAGCAGCAGTATGGTCTAAAATAACAAGCATTGCAAAAACAGTGACTCAAGTCCTGCGGTATTGGTTCTGTTATGAAAGGTCTATTTATGAAGTATTCTATGTGTTCATTTCACTTGAGTATACCAGCTGGAGACAGGGAAAGTGGTCATTGAAGGACAATGAATGTCAGCAGTTCACGCTGAAGACCCAACTTTGCTTTTCCCAGAGGATCATTTTGCCATTTCATTAAAAAATGCTGGATTAAATAAATAGCACATGCCAAATTTTTTGCAGTGGATGGAGATAATGCAGAATTTCAGACTGAGCTATAGATCTTGATACATATATTATTGATTAAAAAAGTGAGATTCATTAGACTTCTGGTTTTACAAGTTTGGGTGATGAGATTTCTTGGTATTAAATCAATGCATCAGCACAGTGTGCAGCAGTTGCCAATGGAGACCAGAGTAGATGGACTTATGTATATATATATATATTGTGATGGAGACTTGTACATGTACATGTGGGTCAACAAATTAGTTGATTGATGTCTGTAGCTTCCAATTGACAGACATGCCAAAAAAAAAAAGGAAGGATAGATCAGCCGGGGTAAGCAGGAGTAAAAACAAGCAGGAGGTGTGAGACCCGTACAGTTGACTGAGGTCTCAATCATAGCAAGGGTGCATTTGGCATACATATTAACAACGGATTTCATTCTGAAACACCCACAGACATTTGTAGCTTCAGTCTAACTTGTAAGCCCAGTGCACAAACCAGAACGGCTAATACATATGCCAACATGTACACCACGTGTGAGATATGGCTTTTATGGACACATAATGTGAAATTAGGTGAAAAAAAAAGAACTGTAGATACATGCATATGGGGCACTTATGATTACTACACCATATTGTATGCTGTGGGACATACATCATGCAAGGTTATGGGCAAAAAAAAAAAAAGGTTTTTGGCAGCACTGCAGGTTCAGCTAATGGCAAAAATTTTCCTGGTGTGGCTTACATGTTGCATATTACTTTTTAGGCCAAGAAATCCATCCATACAACCTAATACATTATTTTGTCATCTTGCTAACTTTTGATTTTTTTTTTTAAATTGTCTTTTTCTTTTCTTCAATACCCTAGCAGTGGGTGTCAAGGATTCCTCATGTCTGTCTGATCTGTCATCCGTTACATTGACCTTGAATATGCAATAAGTCTGTCATCTTTGTCAGATTAATTTCAAACTTTTCATGGTTGATGGGTATAAAGAGGACCAAGTATATTGCATGGCCTTGGTACTGCTCATATTTCCTGAATTTGATGATTTTTTTTTTTAAATTACATGTATATCTGTAAAATGTTCATGTAAGCATTGATACCTTCAGGCATAACGATACAGCATTCTCACAAATTGTTGGCCAAATCTGCTTCAAACTTGGGCAGAATAGGTTCCAGGTAGGTCTCAGTCTGGAATGTTTCATTCTAGAAAACTAAGTGAGCGAGTCAAATACCAGGGTCACAATGAGGCAATCATGTACTGTATAGCACTGGGCTATTACATTGTTCTTGGTTGACTTAGTTTTACAAATAGTCACTCAGCCATGTACATATGAAGACGAAAATAGGTGCCATGAAATAAAACTATGTCACTAGGTCAAGTATCTGGGTCACAACAACATCAACAAGTACTCTATCTTTGGTCTTTTAGTATGTTGTGCATCTGCTTCAAACTTGGTAGACATGGACTTCGGGTAGGTCTTAACTCAGAGTTTCATTTAGAAAAGTAGGTTACTGGGTCAAATGTTTTGGTCACAGTGACAGCCAACATGTAATTTTCATGTGTAGGCTATAAGTATCTTATGTTTCTGCTTCAAACTCGGCAAATATTGCAGATAATGTTTACTCCATACCTGCACTGTATATAAAAGTTTGATATGGTATTACACTTGCAAATGCACATCCAAGCTAAGCAAGACCTTCCCTGGCTGACACAGGCGTGCATACAACTGAACATCAGCAGGAAACTACATACATGTACATGTTTAAGGGACTTCTTTGGGTTTCTAACTTTGACCCTTGGTGAATGTTTAACATTTTCATTCCAAATTCTTCATTAGACAACATGCAGCATATGGATGCTGGTGTTGGGATATATTCTTTTATCCCAGAAATGTGTAGTCCTGAGTGGGGGTGGACATGACGTTCTACACCATGCTGAATTTATAGCCCATCCACATGAATGTATAATAATATGCAAAACTGATTTTCACTCCATGGAACTATTTCCATGCTGATTTTTGTCTTGTTTGTTCCATAAGATGATGAATAAAATCCATTTGCATTGTGAAAACTATGATCACCATGAATTAAAAACATTTTCATTGAAAGTTGTTGTAGATTGTCTTGTCTATGGCTTCTCAGGACTACACAAACATGGGATAAAAATAGAACAACGCTCTTGTAATTACCTGGCGAAAAAATTATGCGTGGCACTTGTGTACCAGTGGAGCCCAAGGATACACTTGGTGGCCCCCTTCACAGGCTTCACATCATGTATCCTTCTGCCCTACCAGTAGGCTTGTGCCATGCCAAATTTTGGCCAAGCACTTGCACTTGTGTAGTTGTATTATTGTGCCATCTGTGGCTCTTGGTTTTCTTTTTTTTTTTTTTTATTTGTTTGTGAGGATAATAAATTGTGCAGAGTTGTGCAACCCATCAAGTTCCTGGGATGGCAGTACTGGCTGATCCCTGTGATACCAAGATGGACAGAATGTGGCATTCATCTTCAGATATGCTTCAGCCAACCCATGGGAAATCTGCAGTTTATTGAGTAGTTGAGATCAATGTGCCCACACACCTGTTTAGACTCCCACTAAAGATGAGCCACAGTTCTTAATCTGCATACCCTCATGAAGCAATTGAACTACAGAGGTCCCCCTCCTATAAGGACCCCCTGATAAGAGGCCACCCCCTCTACAGAGGCTACATCTTCATGCATGAAGTTCGGTATTTTTATTTTATTGTCCACCTTAAGAGAGGCCACTCCTCTGATAAGGCCACATTTCATATGCTCTTGGTATGGCCTTACAAGAGCGAGACCACTGTACATGTATACAGTTTCCCATCATTTACAGAAGTGTCTCACCTCCCACACAAGACTTTAGTGTAAATGCTGCAGCCATGCAATGTCCCTCCCTAAATCATCATTAAACAGGAGCAGTTTGCTGTCTGTTCAGATGTGGTGGGCCAAGAGGGAATTTCCTCCGTTCCATGTAGTTTAAGACACCAATCTGAGGAGTTACAAGTAAAGGACTATATGTCAGTCACATTTCGGTAGGGACTTTAAATATTGAATATTTTGAATGATTTAGTTTAATAGTCATATTTACAAAGTCAACTCACTTTCTCCGCACAATTAAAGGCACCCCCCCCAAAAAAAAGAAAGAAAAAAGAAAAAAAAAAGCTGGACCAACTTAAATCTGGCTGCCTGAGAATATAGGAAGGAATACAGGTCACAACCCTGGACCCAGTTTGTTGTATTGATGAAATAGTGTTGTCTGGTACAAACAGATACTACACCGTGCACACTGTACTGACCAGTTTGGCCTGCTGTGAAGCTCTTTTGAACTGGAAAAGATGTTTTGAAGACATATCTCCCCTGGATTACATAACCATATCACAGTTTGAAATGAAGTTTTTCTTGAGAAGACTCTTGGATTTTATGCAAAATGACATGGTTGTTTGTGATATGTTTCTATTCAAAAGAAAGGACTTAAGGCTGGGCATATCACGTAGAATGATTTTTAAGAGAAGTCAGCATGTACCAAATGAGTGCACAGCGCCACCTGTTCTATTATACCCCCGCAAATGAAGTTGGGGGAAGGGGGTATACTGTTTTCAACTTTGTCCTACTGTTAATCCATAGCAGAATCCTTGTGAGAAAAATACCTCATATTTCACAGTCACATCAAACTCTATTGTACCTGGCTCTATTTCTTGATCTGGTGACATTTGGGTGACCTTGACCTTAGTTACAAGGTCACAGGATCCATGTGGATGAAAGCCTGGAGATGTCCAGTCTGTTGGGGACAACTGTTCCAGTTTGGATATGCTCAGGCTCAAATGAAGGGGATGGTCTTTTTGAGGAAGACTGGTAAATCTTCTGTAAAAAAATTTAAGCCGTTCACATCACTGTTGTAGTGGGGACCTTAACTTATATATATGCTACAAACTCTACATAGTTTGTGATGTGGCCTACCAAAAACAAAATTGAGTGAAACAATTTACATTTAAAGTATAGTTTAAAAATAAAACAAGACATAAATTACAAGTAAAAGAGACCATATCAAAATAAACTGGCACCAATTTTGAATGGTTATGCTTTTACTTAATAAAACAGATAACGATGAAACAGGTTGAAATAATCAATGAAACTTTTGAAAAGCATGTTTCATTTATTATTTCAACCTGTCACATAAAGCAAATAAATGTTAAATAATACAAACATAAATGTCAAATAAAACAAACCACATTGAAATGTGACTGACACAAAATACCATTAAACATTGTCAATTATAAGTAACTCAAATGGATGTTAAATTTTTTTTTTTTAAATTAATGTCAAATAGACCATATACACGCAGAAATATGATCGATACAAAGCATTAATAAATTGTGATGTTATGTTTTAAACCCGTAAAAATGAAGTTAAAACAGGTCAAACTGATTGCTGTTACCCATGCGATCATAACATAATGAAGAACTGACTCTACCAAGCTGTAGATGATTGTTTAAAAAAAAATACTCTTTCACATTACAGAGAACTGTTTAACAACACTGTTTTTTCAACTTAGCAGCTTCAACTGTTCTCCTTTGCATTGACATTTCTTTTACTTTTCTTTAAGTTTCACACTACTTTTCAATTAATTTAAAAAGATACTTATTTATTTAAAATGTGTTGGTCATTGGTATCAACTTTGTGTCAATTTCATCTCTTTTATTCCATGTACATGTATTTTGTGTTTTATATATAACACATTAACTTTATTTGAAATTAATAGTTTTCTTGAAATGACCAGTTTTGGTTGATCCCTTCAACCTGTTTCATTTATTCCTCCTTTGTTATGTAGGGTGAATGCTTTATCTTTTACTTCTTCTGTAGGATCATCCTGGATCGATCCAGGATGATCCTACAGAAGAAATATAAGACACAATGTCTGTGAAGTTTTCTTTCAAACAAATGAAGCAAAATTAAATGATATGAACCTTCAGGTATGGCAAACCAGAGCCACAAAAAATACAAAATTAAAAATAAATTTCTATAAGGGTCACTAATGTTTCTGATATGCTGTCTTTGGGCACCTACAGCAGCAAGCATAGCAAGTCTAAGGAATAGTTAGGAAAGAATGTTTTGTACAAATTGGTCTTTCCCAAGAGGGAAACCACTCCCACTTCCTATTTTGTCCACCAGGGGGCAGCAATGTTCAGCTCGTCATGCAAAATTTGTTGACTTTTTCATTGAAGATGTAAAGTGCCCGTGTCGACAGGCTGGCTGTTGCTTTTGTTTTCCTGGTGTGTAGGGTTGGTCATAGCAGGCAACTGTTGAGTTCACACCCTGTGCACCTAAACCAGTAGTGGCAGTGAGTGTGACTCTTTTCAGAGGACACAAATCCTCACATAAAGCTACCAGATCACTTGTTTAAATTTTCCTTCCATGCAAAAATGCCTACAGAACTTAACAAAACTTGATAGGACTTGGTGGAATTATATTCATCTTGGCTAGACATAGGTTGAGATTCATTGTATGTGGGTCATGCATCTTGACCTTCAATTGTCAATGTCTCAGGGTCCTTTATAAATATCAGTTTAATGTACTGAGGATAAAATGTTGAATATTGTGACAAAATCTGTGTACATGTGTCTACTGGAGTCCTGTGTTGGGAATGCATTTGGTAACTCTGACACAATTACCATGGTGATACAAATTATAGACAGACTATTAAATGTAGGGATGTGTTGGGTATCTGCTAGCTTAGCTGGACCTTTGAGTGCCTGCTGTTATGACTGCATGGGGAGAGCAGACCGTGGCTGGCAGTGTTTTGGGGCACCATGGAATGAACACAGTGCCTTGTTGAGATATTAACCATGTTAGGTCTGCTAAATTAAGGTACATTTGAAACTTTGTATAACAATGTGACAAAAAGAAAAAAATGAGTGATCACACTAAAAATGTGCTACATAAATATGTATGATGCTTTTGTTAATTTCTGGTCGATTGATATTAAGGATACAGACATACATGTTATGTTGTTTACCCCTCAAACAACACTGCTGTGGATAGTACAGGAGGCTTTCCATGCATCTTCTTCAGTCATTGAAGTTTTCCACAGGGAAACATTTGATTTTTTCCTCCAAAAGTAGTAAATTCTAGTTCTGTTTGTGATACATGTGCATCTTGTGTAGTGCAATGACAATTTATTGTATGAGCCTTAGGTTTGCCCATGTTGTTTCATTGTCCCTCCCTCCCCCCATATTTTTCTTCATTTTTTTTCTGTGTTATAAATTTCTGACCCAACCCTCTTTTAATCATCCAGAATATCTTAAAAGGTTGGAAAATATGGGACTGTTAACTGTAGAGTGGTCCCCTGGCCTCTTGTAAGGCCACCCCATGTGCACCAGAAATGTGGCTTTATCAGAGTGTTGCCGCCGGTGGTGAGGGGACAAATAAAATGAAAACATCGCACTTGATGCATGGAGAAGTGGTCTCTGTTGAGGGGGTAGCCTCTCATCAGGAGGGCCGTACAAGAGGGAGATCACTGTATTTGGGTATTTTTTACCAGAGATTTTGGAACAAATATAAGATTAAAAAAATGGTGCTCAACATACTCAACATGTCAAATAAATATCACCCAAGCCTACAATAGTGGCTTGAAATAGAGGGCAAGTGTGTCTCTGTCAACACACAGATTGTCTCCTTGCATCTTTTTCTAGGGTCAGAGCTAGTATATGCACACATATCAGTCTTGTAAGCCCATGGTTGTCAAATGGTCCTATTTATGTAGTGTTGGCAAAGGACATCTGTGGTGATAGCCATGCTAGATTATGAATATACTGAGGCCAGCTGAACAAATATCTTGTATTTTGTTGCTTTAAGTTTTCTGAGCCTGTTTGTGACCTGAGTACAGAAAATACTTCATCTGATCCTTTCCTTCCATCTTTTGGTTGTCCAATATGTGCACTCTGTACACAGAGACAGACGGACAGACAGACAGACAGACAGAATTCTGTTTGTAAATCAACCAAAATATTGTTGTGGTCTTCTTTTAACACTTCATGTTTCCATAGTGGTATGAATCACTTTTTGTTTTGCCATGTGCAATTTTAATATTTACTCTCATTACCATTTTGTCCCCATCATGATACCAGTCGGGTCACATCCACTTCTAACATTCCATGTTTTATATGGAAGTGATGCATCCAATTCCATGTAAAACATCATATTTATCATACTCGTTGTTAAACTAATGGAAACATACTCTTTTTTTGTGTGCGTCAGTGGGAGTATGTTTGCCAATATCTGTTCCTGATCAAATAAAAGACTCTGTGCCTGTGGTCTTTCTAGCTTGTTAGTTGCTCAAATCAAACATATCTAAAAACTAATGGCACACAATTTATAACAATTAAAGACTTGGTTGCGAGCCCAGTCATAAAGTGTAGATTGTGAAGTTTTTTGGTATAAGATACTTATTGTATATATATATTTTCTTGTTTCAGCTCACTTGAAGAAGCCATTAGAAGACTACGTAGCCAAGTTGAAGGTGGTGCGGGTGGTGCGGGCCAAGAGGCGCGAGGGCCTCATACGGGCCAGGCTACTGGGGGCATCAGTGGCGCAGGGGACTGTACTCACTTACCTGGACTCTCACTGCGAGTGTGCAGACGGTAAGCACAATAAACTGGTCATAGACAACACACATAGTTCTGAAGTCAATTCTACAGTCTACAAATTTGTCATGGTAAAATATATAACTTGTTTTCGCATAAAACATGATCAGCTGACAAAATGTTTGAAATGATTGGGATGTGAGCTGGCTAAACTAATTATCGGTGACATGATGGTTTCAGGCTGGCTTGAGCCACTGCTGGACAGAATAGCTCAAAACAAGAGCAATGTTGTTTGTCCTGTCATTGATGTCATCGACGACGAGACTTTCCGCTTCCAGTTTGGTTCGGCCAAGAGCACAAGCATTGGAGGTTTTGACTGGAACTTACAGTTTAATTGGCATGCAATACCACAACATGAGAAAGATCGCCGGGGAGACGACTTGGCACCTGTAAGGTATGTATCCTCTCTTGATCCTACCATATGATGGTATAAACACAATGATTAACCATTTCAATTTGGTTGATACATACATATGTATTCATTCATTATGCCCCCAAAACTTTGTTTGCTACCAGTTACTGATTTTGGGTTGTGGAACTCTCCATATATTCACTATTTTCAACTTGTCCATTGTTCTTAAACTTGGTGGAAATGTAGTTTGTGGGAAGGTTAAAGAAATTGTTCACTAACTGCATGGTGATACCCTGGATCCCTGATTTTCAATGATTTTTTCAGCTTGGGTATATGTTGGTTGATGCATGTATTCCTATTGATTACCATGCAAGTCAATTAGGATTGCTGTGGAAATTCATATTTTTTTGACTTCTTCAACAATGCCATCAACCACATTGCTTTCAAATTTGGTGGGGGATGTACCTAAAGTGAATTTGTCAATTTTGTTCAAATAATCATGCTCCAATGATTTTAAAATTTTCTACAAATTTGTTGTTCATTTTTTCAGTAAAATCTGTGAAAGTCCTCTCAGAAACCACCCAGCCAATTGCTTCAAAATTGCTTTGGGACACTTCTGGGGACCTATAGACCTTAATGTGTTCTACAGGTGGTGCTGCAATTAGTTTTCACTAAGAATTTTTTGTGCAGTTACTCTTTTCTTGACTTTTTCTCCCAAACATAGGTTGGATCCTCTTCAGACTTATTGGGAATGTATGTGGACTTGATCTCCACTAAATTTGGTCACTACATAGTGGTACTATCATTTTCTGATTTTTAACAAATTATAGAAATTTGGAAAAATCAGGAAGGGGATATGTTCATGTCAGCAACAGTAATGATGGCCTTAAAGAAAGGTGGCCTTGATATCATTCTGAAGTTCACAGGACCACTTCAGTCTGTGCAGGTAAGGTCAGCTAAGCACAGGACTGGGACAGTCCTCTTTTTTTTTTTAAATCCAAATAATGTGGGGGTATTTAATGCAGCATGGACACTTCCTTGGTTGAATACAGCATGCAGGGTTCAATATAAAAAACTAAATTCATAGAGTGTTGTATTATTTTTTTTTCTGCATTAATCACATTACTGGCAGCGGATAACTAGGGATACAGGTGGAGCATATTAACAACCAAGCTGAATAATTGGATCCATTAACGCACTCTCATGTGAACATGCTTCAAAACAAAAACATGTACCAACACATGTATTGATTTTACTAATTATCTTGAAATGCATACAAAGCGATTTTTTTCCTTGTCATATCTTTCCCCCAAAGATATATATGTACTTCAGGAACCTATTGATTTTTTACTTCAGTCTTAATGACAGCCCTTCCCGTCAAGCATTAATTTTCAATGTCCGACCCCACGTGGAACCATGCATATTGTCTCAGTAGTGTTGCTCAACTTTGAATCCAGAATTTCCCGCAACATTTAATATGCTGCTATATCCAGGTTAAGCTTCATTGAAAGTGAAACTCTTTCAACACCGCATGTTGCCTGCATGTTTGATGTTCACTACAAGACATGTCCGTACAGTCCAAACGATACTATAATCCTGGCAGGAGTGGAGAATTTGCCTTGCATGTGTGGGTCTCCATAGTGACTGAATGGCAAACTGATAACTTCCCATGATAACAAGATGGTGGGGAGTGGGGGTGTGCAGGGGTTACTCAGCAGATTCCCAGCTGCTCTGCCAAGGTACCAAGGAGCTGGGAGAGGACTGTGACCTTTGGTTACATTGTGCCTTAAGGTAGACCCTCTTTTCTCCGTTAGGTATCTCTTTTTTAATTTTTTGCTTTACATACAGTAAAAACCCCTCGGGCAAAACACCTCTGTAAGCTGAGCACCTATATAAGGTCAATGCTTTTTCTGAGTCCATTTTTTTCTTTTTCTGAATGCTGCATGAACTTCTCTGAGCTGAACATCTTTTTTCTGGTCTGTCCTAAGGGCATTCATCTTTGGAAAGTGTTTATTGTATGCTTAACTTTCTTTCAAACAAATTTTCCAGGGCAGGGAGAGATGAATTAAAAATGGAATGTAGTATGCTAGAATCAAGTTATCTCATGTGTCTAATATCTACAAACTTGACAAATTTTGAAATGGCTGTTATTGAAGCATACTTGTATATCACAAAGCCCACTGGATCACTGTGGAACTGTTTAGCACCCAGACCAAGTGACCCCTGTGGAACTGTTTAGAACCCAGACCCCTGTGGAACTGTTTCGTACCCAGACCAAGTAACCCCTATGGAACTGTTTAGCACCCAGACGAAGTGACCCCTGTGGAACTGTTTAGAACCCAGACCAAGTAACCCCTGTGGAACTGTTTAGCACCCAGACCAAGTGACCCCTGTGGAACTATTTAGAACCCAGACCAAGTAACCCCTATGGAACTGTTTAGCACCCAGACGAAGTGACCCCTGTGGAACTGTTTAGAACCCAGACCAAGTAACCCCTGTGGAACTGTTTAGCACCCAGACTAAGTAACCTCTGTGGAACTGTTTCTGTATACAATGAGGTTCCAAGAATGAATTAGCAATAAAGATTTAATCTGGCTGCTGGTCTGCTGGGAAGGAAAAACAAAGAAGTCCAGCTTTGTCCAGAAAAACAATATGCTACAGTGTCTGAGAGATGGTTAATCAAAGTCATACTTTTTCTTTTGTGGCCATATTCACTGAGAATTTTGATGTATTAATGGATTCAATCTAAATATTGATACTGTTACAATATCATCCCCTTTAGGCACCCAGGGTGCGTGGGGAAGTTTTTTGAAACAAGCTCCAATTGCAGACCTAAACTTGGAATATTTAAGCTTTGTCCAGTACAATTTCAGAACTTTGGTGCCAGAAGAATGGGGGATGGGGTGCTTAAGCAGGAAGGAGTGTTAAGAAGGAGGAGGGTGCGTAAGAGGGAAAGGGTGCTTAAAAGGCAGAACACAGTATTAAAGTTCTTGATCGTAGATCCATTGTGTCCGGGCATCATTATCACTAAACTTGGATTGTCTGATCGTAGTTTTAATGCCTACTGTAGAAATTTTGATATAGAAAAACAAAATTCCGTAAATGGCTATCTGCACTGTACATCATCATAGTATGAAGTCCAGTATTCAATCATGAAGGGGGATCGAGTCCTTTACGAGTATCAGGTGACAGGTAATCAGATCGCCCCAAGTAATTGGTTAAAGAAATTGAGACCACAAACATGAACCACTGCCACACTAAGCTGATTAAAAAGAAGCTGAGGAGACTTCTGGGCTGAGCAACAGGTCATTGAACTTTGACTCCTTGATCTTCATTCTGTTTTAAGTATTCCTGTCAGGAAATATTTGGGATGCATTGTCTCTGCAAGATGTCTCCATTGAGGTCTTGGTGAGGAGGCACCTTGGAGGATGGTAATGATTGTCTTAACACAATCTGTGTGTTCCCAGGCCAGACAGTTTGCATGCAGTCAGTGATTAAAGTAAGAAAGAAAACATTTTGAAAAAAAAAACAAAACCACACAATGATAACATAAATGTACTCATAAAGGAACTACTCTAGACTAGAGCTGTGCACCGAAGCAAAAAAAAAAAAAATGAGCTGTGTACTAGAAACAATAAAGAACATGAATCTGCTCAGAATTTCTGTTCAAAATGCTTAGATTTGAACTATGGCTTCCCCACAACAGAGCAGAAGTGATGGGTGATGCTGACAGAATTATCTGACTGCAGACAGATAGTGAGAAACAGGGTGAACTAGATTGATGTATAGATTACATACATAGCAATGAGCATTCTATATTGTCTATGTTGGAAATTATTGTCTGTGGGAAATAAATCATTTTGGATTTGTAGGCTGTTTGGTGTATGCTAAAATATTTACATTTGGTTTGGTTTTTCACAATTGGACAATAGGAACAGCAATGCAGTTTATGTGTACATAACCACAATGGCCTCTTCACAATGCACAATAATACTGCTTTTCCTTTCACATGGCTGCAGAAGGCAACATGCTAACAGCTGTTTTCATAGTTTCTGTAATCCTTCAAAGTTAAATGCACAGTTTTAGACTCAGAGAGTCAAAAGGCATGTTATTTGTGAGTACAGTGGTCCCTCTCTTATAAGGCCCCTCTCACCAGAGGCCACCCCTCTTGAAAGGCCAGCATTTTTGTGTAAAAAGTATGGCATCAGTGGTTGTAAAGTTGTACTGTTTTGCTGCCTTGTTGTACTGTATACACTCAGAAACTATTTGTGTAAATTATGTATGACAATGCTTTATTATACATGTACCTTTTGACTGACTGGCTGACTTGTATTGGAGTAGACTTCACATGTAATCTGAGGTTTATTAACTTTTTTTCTGTACACTTTATCTTGTAGAGATTAGGGTACTCAAGCGTAGGTGCTATCATGAGATGTTTTGGAAGATATCCAAGATCATCCTCATTTTATGATTTATGTAATGTACAGCAATGTTTTTGCTATAAATAAGACTAGGCAAGGCCAGTGGCAGTCAAAACTTAAGACCAGTGAAAACTCTGACCGGTTTCGCTCTTTGTTCTGAGCTCGTCAGGGAGTGAATTGAAAACACCGTTAATTACGCTGCTTTATATAGCAGGGGGTAACGTTGCCAAGGACGGTTGGACAACGTAACGTAAAAATTAACGACCATGCGTTAAGACAGATCTACCGGTCTAACCGTCAGATTGACGTGTTAGTATGGCTTGAAGATATTTACTCTTCACGTCATAATAGATCTCACGTGCCCTTCACAGGCAACATGTTATGTGGGTGACTTGGGTTACTAAGCCACATGTAGTATTTGGCTGAGACTGGCGGTCTCTAGTCAATATGTATGTGGGAATGAGCATACATTCCCTCACAAAAAAAAAAAAAAAAAAATGTTTTTGCTATGCCTTTCTACTTACTGATTTTACAACAATCATTGTAATTTGTATTCTGGCAGACAATTTGCTCATATAATAAAGGTGATAACCATAAACACACATATGTATGGCTTACTTTTGTTAGCTGTTAGAGCAGTTGAGTGATTATTTTCTTTGGCGTAAAATGTCTCTGATGGTGCCGAATATGGTTCAAAATGCAGGAAATGAAGGTGCAAATTTC
This sequence comes from Hermodice carunculata, assembly GCA_964020975.1. NCBI lineage: Eukaryota > Metazoa > Annelida > Polychaeta > Eunicida > Amphinomidae > Hermodice > Hermodice carunculata. Next base: position 94,456,070 of record OZ026612.1, on the reverse strand, counting down.
AAATTTTCCCTGAGGTAGCATGCCCCCAGACCCCCCTTACCTATGCTTTGTACCTTTGGTGCTCACCCTCCCACTCTTCAGTACCTGTAGGAGGGAGATCTCCCACTTTTAACATAGGCTAGCTTGGAGGCTCTGCCAATTGCTTTGAAATTGCATAAGGGCACTTCTGGGGACCCTAGGACCTTAATTTGTTCAACAGGTGTTGCTGCATTTTTTTTTCTAGATTTGTATGAATTTTTATGTGTTGGCTGTTTTCAACTTCATCTCCGAAACCATCACTCAGATTGTGCTAAAATTTGGTAGAAATGTTCCTTGTGGAAGGGCCAGACTTTGAATTCCTGATTTTTGACCAATTTCTCAATTTGGGTACTTTGTGAAAAATGCATGTACATGTATTGCTATAGATTACTATGTAAGTCCATGGGGATTGTAATGGTGACTTACATTTTCGACTTCTCTAAAACCACTGGCCAGAATCACTGCAAATTTGGTGGAGATGTGCCTGGGTGGATGTCTACCATATTTGTTCATATGGTCATGCTCTAGTGATTTTTGGATTTTTAATGAATTCTTTTGTACATTTTTGGCCAAATCGTTCAAAACTGCGTGGTCAGCTGCTTTGAAATTGCACAGGGGCACTTCTGGAACCCCCTAGACCTTAAATTGGACTGTTCACACAGCCCTTTTGTTTTCTCTTTGATGACTTGTGGCCTCACTTCATAAGACCCGATGCCACCTGCTAACTGTTCTTGTCAATCAGCCAGTGCTGAAAGTGTGAATGTTTGGTTTAAACATTATGTTTCTAAAGCAGAAAGATCAAAACTTTGATTAAACTTGTGAGTTATTTTCTTGACTTTGATGTTTGCCTGTTTGTGCCATCTAGTGACAGTTTTTGTTATTAAGCAGACTGCCAAAGAATGAGCAGATAAAAGTCAAAACTTTCATGTTTTGACATGAAGCAAAGGGGGGGGGGGGAACTATAAATAGAAGCAATGAATTTCATTCACATTGCATTTGTGTACTCATATAGCCTGTCAACCCCTGCAGGCCATATAACTGCAGCAATACAATGGAGATGTATTTCTAATTAAATAGACCTACATCTTATTTACAATATTGGAAATTATGTTTGATGAAAAATTAATATTTTGGATACAATGATAATTTGGTATGCCTAATTAATGTAGAATTTACAACATCAACATACATGGGTGCACAGAGAGAGAGAGAGAGAGAGAGAGAGAGAGAGAGAGAGAGAGAGAGAGAGAGAGAGAGAGAGAGAGAGAGAGAGAGAGAGAGAGAGAGAGAGAGAGAGAGAGAGAGAGAGAGAGAGAGAGAGAGAGAGAGAGAGAGAGAGAGAGAGAGAGAGAGAGAGAGAATTGGAAATTATGTTTGGTGAGAAATTAATATTTTGGATACCATGATAATTTGGTATGTGTAATTTATGTACAATTTATAACATCTACATACATGGGTGCACAAAGAAAAAAAGAGAGAGAGGCCAGGAGGGAGGGAGACAGACAGAGAATATTACATGTGGAATTTAATTGTATGTTCCAGGTCCCCTACCATGGCTGGAGGTTTGTTCTCCATCAGCAAGGAGTACTTTGAGGAGCTGGGCACTTATGATCCAGGCATGGATATCTGGGGTGGAGAGAACTTGGAATTATCATTCAGGGTCAGTTTCTTTTTAATAGAGAAACATGACTTCTAGGTTTATTTCCGAACACATGGCAAAAAAAAAAAAAAAAGGGGGGGGGGGGGGCAAGTGGGGACAGTACAGGACCACAGAAACAGTAAACAGTTGAAGTGCCATATAACTGAGTTGGTGCCTTAATGTAAACCAAGCTCCTTGTTTTCTCAACTAGCCCAATGGAAGTTACCATGAAAGGTCTGTTTACAAGTCAAATTTAGCAGGTTTAAATAATGCTGGGCTCCTTTGTTCAATGTAATTTAGGAATAAAATATTGTATCATTTTGGCCAATAAAAGAGTGCCTGTTTAACCTAGCCTGCTCCCCCCCCCCCCCCCACAAGAAAAAAAAATAAATTAAAAAAAAAAAAAGAAAAAAACAACGAAAAATAAAATGACTGATTTTCACTGTCTGATGGGTAATGGAAAGATATTCATGCAATATTTTTATACTCAGATCTGGATGTGCGGCGGTACGCTTGAGATAGTACCATGTTCACATGTGGGCCACATATTCCGCAAGAGGAGCCCATACTCCTGGAAGACTGGAGTTAATGTGGTGAAGAAGAATTCTGTGCGGCTAGCAGAGGTGTGGATGGATGAATACAAGAGCTACTACTACGAGCGCTTCAACTTTGACCTGGTAAGCCCTGCAGTGTGCAGATCAGAGAGGTGATCTGTGAGTTTTTCAACTCAGACAGGCATGTCCCGCAAATCATTTTGGACAATTCTCCATTCATTGTCAACTTCTTGGATATTTATGCATTTGCAATATGTTCATAGTTAAGTCTAAACTGATGCCAATTAACCCTTTCCCCTTGAATTAAGACTGAGTCAACAGTTTTCCTTGGAATGGGTTGGGCACTAAGTGCCCAACCCATGCCAAGGAAAGCTGTTGACCTGGGGCATGTGATCTTGATAAGTCTCATGTACATTTCTCAGTCAAATTGTTTTTCATAACTGTTGAAATAAGTTGCAAACACTGAAGCAGAGGACATTTGACCACCAGCTGGTTTTGGCCGGTTTAAGGGGGAAAGGGTTAACCCAATTTTTTTCTGTTGAAAGACATGCCATGTCATTTTGGTGTGACAGTAGAGCTGCTGATATGGCTGGTTGTGACTTAAACCTTTTGCCTGGTTCCAAAACAGGGTGTATGTTGACTGTCATCTGCTGCAGTGTTTTTGCCAAATTTTCACATCAGTGAAAAGCATTTTGAATGAGAGTTGTAGATGAGACCTACCAGTGAAGCATACACCAGGACTACAGCTGCCCTGGTTGGCACAGTTTGAGCACTTAGCTCCTTGCCTCTGCCATGGAAGGCTGTTGATTCAGTCGTAATTGAGATCAAAAAGGGTTACATTTGTCTGTCAGATCTGCAGAAAACCGATCAGTCAGCAATCATAATGCTTACTGGATCAACAGTAAACTATATTGATATACAGTAAAACCTGTCCGAGTGGGCACCTCTGCTAAGTGAGCATCTCTGTTTAGTAGGCACTGTTGCCTGACCCAGTTCCCTATACTTCCCATGGTAATGCACCTGCGCAAAGTGGGCACGTGTCTTAAGTGGGCACTTTTGCCCGGTCCCAAGGGCGTCCACTTAACACAGGTTTTACTGTAAACGCTTTAAAGGCATATGGGGCTATTACTTTTGCATACATGTAGGACCTACTTGTAGTCCATAGATCAATATAGTTGTTGTGAAAACAACTGTAACTCGTAGTATTTAATTATATATTTATTTTATTTATTTATTTGTTCGTTCGTTCGTTCGTTCATTCGTATTTATTTATTTATTTATTTATTTATTTATTTATTTATTTATTTATGTATGTATGTATGTATGTATGTATGTATGTATGTATGTTGTTAGCTCAGCTGACTTACTAGTCAGGCTGAACTTTAAGGAGGCTGAGTCGTGTGGCATCCATCCAGCGTGTGTCCGTTCACAATTACATTTTCGACTTCTTCTCCAAAACTGTCGGCCAGATTCACTTCAAACTTAGTGACAATGTACTTTGGGTAGGTCTCTACCAACTATGTTCAAATGGTCACACTCTAGTGATTTTTTTTTTTTAATGAATTTTTTTTGTTCCTTTTTGGGCAAATCTTAAAAAAAATTCTGCTTTGATATCACACAGGAATACTCCTAGGGACTTCTGATTCTCAATTTGTTCAACAGGTGTTGCTGCAATTTTAGTCTTTTATTTTTTTTATCATTTTTTGGTGTGTTTTTACTATTTTTCACTTCTCCAGAAGAGCTGGAACTTGGTGGATATGTTTTTTGTGAATGGGTCAAACAAAGTCATTTACCAGGTGGCACTGCTGTGGATTCCTGATTTTTAACATTTTTTAGTTTGGGTACTTATCAGCAAATGCACCTTTTGAATCTATTACTATGTAAGTCCATGGGCATTCTTATGGTCATTTACATTTTCAATTTCTCTGAAACCGTCATCCAGATCGACTTCAAAGTTGGTAGCAGTTTGCCTTGGGTGGGTCTCTACCAAGTTTATTTCAATGGTCATGCTTCAGTGATTCTTGGATTTTTTTTCCTTTCTTGGGGCAAATCTTAAAAAAAACTTCTCCCAAACCACTCACCCAACTGCTTTGATATGGCACAGGAACACTCCTAGGGTCTCCTGGTTGTTAATTTGTTCACCAGGTGGCACTGCAATTTTTAGCTCAGCTGACTTGCTAGCCTGGGGGGGGGGGGGTGTTACTGCCATTAGTGACGATACTGGGTATGTGCCGCTCTGAGGCCCAGTATTTTGACAAAATGCTAAAATTACCTAAAAAGGGTAATTTTTCTCTTCTATGGCCCAAAATTGGGGAAAATATCCCTGACAAAGGTTAAAAATTTTACCCTGGAGCTTTTTTGTCCCCAGTTTGGGACCATATTTTCTACTGTTTCAGTTAAAAAATTCCCTTACAAAGGTATCATTTTTGTGAAAAACTGCTCTAACAGAGGGTGGGTTTTTGAAAGGTCGAGCCCCACGCCCCCACCAAAAATTTGGGGAAGTACCCCCCGGGCTTGCTAGACAGGCTGTGCTTTTAGGAGGCTAAGTCGTCCGTCTTAGAAATACTTCCAAATGTCATATGCACCTCAACACAGGTCTATTCAGTTGCAACCTTGATTTTGCAGGACAAGCTTAAGTCAGCTGAGCACGGGCTATTCACACAGCCCTCTAGTTTCACAGACACCAAAGATTGTTTTTAAGGATGTTATACGAGTGCTTACATGAGTTGATTCTGTTCAACAGGGTGAATATGGTGACATATCATCGAGGAAGGAACTGAGACAGCGACTCAAGTGTAAAACATTTGATTGGTACATCAAAAACATTTACCCAGACTTGTTTATTCCTGGTGAAGCTGTAGCAGCAGGAGAGGTAAGTTTGTGGTAATATTTATGCAGTTGTTTAATGGTAACTTGGCTGTAGCCAAAGACAGAAGTTGTATTTAACATGGTTAACCCTAAGAGACCTAACACTGAAATTTTCTCCCATTAAAAATCACCAGAAATTGCCCATTGTCATAAATATCACCTGTCTCTTTTTAATGGGTCCACCCTGGGGGGGGGGGGACCTATTATGTTTTCGGGTTGTCTGTCCATCAACAGTTGCTAGTGAACAAGATATCTCAAGACATGGGGGCTGCCTGAAATTCACTTATTTTATTTGTACCTTGACACAATTTTGTGACTTAATTTTATTTTTCTGAACTTGATCTCTTTTTTAAGGTCATAGAACCCATGTCTGGTCGCATCAGTCAATGCTTTACATTGAAGCACCTTGAGTTTTTATAAGAATGACACAGGCTTTTGATCAACAGCTTTCCTCAGTACGACAGTGCACCAAGAGTACAGGAAGGAAACTGTTGAGTCGATCCTCAGGGGGCAAAGGGTCAAGAGCACCCAGCATACTGTTAAACTAGAGGAGTCTTAATTTGGAAAACAAGTAAACATGGCTTGGAAACCAGGACTGTCAGGAAGTGGTGTAGCTGTAGAAGGATCGTGATAGGGAGACTTAACTGTAATCAATATTTGCATTAGAACTCTCCTTTCATGTAGAGCTTGAGCTGTTAAACAGCGGGACACAATTAATAGGAACAGGATCCTGCGGAGCATAATCTTTATTTATCAATCAGTCTTTCACTTCAATTAAGTATTTCATGGGGTAAAAATGGCCCTATCTGGCTAATTGAACGGATCTCTGAATATTACTGACTTGGAATGAATAACCCCTGGTGACTTCTATGGTAAATTTAGTCACAAATTACTGAGGTGTATGGTAACATCTAATCATCTTCGTCTGCAAATTCTATTAGCTGTGATTAAGTCAATTATTCTGGAAGAGCTCACCTTACCAGACAGTGGTGGACCTGAAAATAGACTTAAATTGCCTGCGGGCTGGGCTTGGGAGACAGATTTCTCAAGTGTCATCGTTTGTTTCAGATCCGAAGCAAAACCCATCCGATGTGCCTGGACAGTTCTGTGGACGCCCAAGCCATGAATAAGCCAATCAAGATGTGGCAGTGCCACAACCAGGGAGGAAACCAGGTCAGGCTTGCTACACTTGTTGTGTCTTGTTAATGTTCCAGTTGTTTTCTGCTGTAAAGTAGTTTGATTACCTTCCAGATTAGGTCAGGCTTGGAAAGAAACAAAAAAATGATAGTTTCTCCAAATGTCTTACAGTTGTGTGGGGTAGAGCTATCACTTTTGTACAGTATGTTAAAGCAGTGATATGGAAGGTCAATCTAAGTACATATAATGCCCACTAGATGGCAGCCTGTGACAGTAAGTATGATCACCATTTGACAAACCTAGGGAACTTCAAGTGGAGTATTGACCATAATTATGATGTCCCCAGGTGGGCATCCTGTTCCACCAAAGTGTTACAAGAATGTGGAAAAGTGATACATGGAGACATATTGTACCATTATGAAAATAGAAAGCTCATACTGCCTATGTTATAGGAGTAAATTTTGATACTACAAGCATTCTGACAAGTGCTCAATCTTGGATGTCATATTGACAGAACTCATTCAAAATGTCTATTGAAGGAAGAATATAGTTAAAAATATTGAAGCAAAAACATTTCACATGCAGGCTCTCTTGCAGGTTTGAGACAGATGGAAGTTTTGAAAAAAGAGTGCTTTACAGTTGGTTCCCTGTGTTGTAGTTCTGGATGATGAGCAAGAGTGGGGAAATCCGGCGTGACGAGGGCTGCATGGACTATGCTGGTCAGTTTGTGATGATTTACCCCTGCCACAGCATGAAGGGCAACCAGGAGTGGATGTATGGCCAGGTCAGTACTCTCCCTGCAGCTCCATGGTTTTCAACAGGGCTGACTTGGCTTGGTCACTTGGTACATGGTGTAGTCATTTCCTCTACCGCACCAGTCAGGTGTCGTAAAGACAAAGTAAACACTGGATGGTGGTTCTGTAATGCGAAATGATTGGCTTCTCAGTTGTAAGGTCGTGGGAACACAAGTAAATTGAAATACAGTTAAATTTGCAAGTTCGATTAGGGCCTTGCATTGTAGATGCTGGAGCTGTATAATAGTATTCAACCGGTCCATCTTTCCATCTGTTTTTCATATCTGGACAATAACTTTTCACCTTATTCAATTGTGTTCAAAGGTGGTCAGAGTATGCATCTAGGTCAAACCTTGGCTGGGATTGTTTATGGGTGACCTTGACCTCAAGATAAAAGTCACAAGGGCTTGCAACTAAAATTAAGTTTTATGCAATATCTCCAGAACAATTCATTGCAAGTTCATCAAACTTGGTCACAATATGTATTCATATAGGTCTTTGCTACATAATGCTTTTCGTGATCTTGAAGTCAAAAATCAAGGTCACAGGGGCATAGGAATGTAAATCTGTTTCTTTGTATTTGTGTCTTTTTGTCTAGAACCACTTCCTAGTAGTCATTACCCCATTCTGCAGTCGGAACTCTTTACTCTGCATAAGCTTACCTGTCACTGTCTAACCTATATACATATGGAAGTACTATTGTCCATATTGCACACATTCTTCTGTAGGATTTTGACAAAGGCGATATTAGCCCAAATAAATTAACGGATCTTCATCCGGTACCTACTCAGAACATGTTTCGGAGCCTGTAACTGTACATGTCTCTCCGAGTAGCAGCTCCTTGTCTAAGCTAAATATACTGCAGAGACAACCCACATAATAATGAATAAATATGAACGTGGCAAATGATGAATTAGTTAAATACATGAGATTTTGGCTTATAAATACAGAGGTTCATTGTGAATGAAGAATACTTTGTAATATCTCTATCAAGTATTTGATAGAAGCTCATTATATTAAGACATTTTATGTATCTAGAGGAGAGTTCACTTTTGACTTGTCACAAGTGATCATCATGTCAAAGGTCAAAGATCAAGGTTATGGGGCTGTTTGAATAAATGTGTTCCATGCAGTATATAGAAGGATTTGAGAGAAATTCATCACACTTGATTAGATCATGGATAGAGGTAACACTTTAGTGAGGAACGCTAGTGGGTGACCTAGAGTTTAAAGGTCAAGGCTATGAGGACACAGGAAAGACAATTGGTTTACCTAGGTAGCTTATTAGGAGTTCACTTGTGTTTGCAATTGAGGCGGATGTCCTTGACATCCATGAAAAGTCACATAACTATAAAAATATGATGCTTGCAGGGGGCCTTAATGACGTGGTCATTCGTGTAGTTGTTGTGTACCCATTTTAGGCATCCTGATTGGGGCAAGTGATCGTAAAGAGCATAGCAGCTTTGGTCTCCCTCATACTAGAAGCCCTTTGTTGCTGCAAATAATTGGCTGATAATGACACATGTACTGTTCTTTTCCAGGACCAAACACTTCGCCACATGGCCACAAACTTGTGTGTGGAAATATCAGAAGATGGCCAAAAAGTTTCCATGAAGCCTTGTTCAGGCATTGACAGGCAAATTTGGATATGGAGACGAAAAACACCTGCATCAGAAAAGAAGAAACAAAAGGGTTTAGGCATGAGGTAATGGTGTAGATAAATGAAGAAAATTTCAAAGGATGCAAGTATTTTTGTATAAAGGTGGGGTGTATAGTATGGGTAAAGCATGGTTATACAAGTCATAGGGGTGTATTATATATACATATAAAGAGAGAGACTGCAAGAGAGAAAGCAAGCACCATAGCGGTTATGGCATATTTTTATCATGGGCTAGAAAGTGATGAATACAATGCTATCGCTTTACTGGCCTCGCAGGCCAAGTTAGCATTTGCTGATGCTGATTCGGCATATTCAGAAATTAAAAGGAAACTGATTTGATACAATACTTTGTGGGTTTTTTTGTCCAACGTAATTAGGAAAAAAAAAAGTAAAAGAGTGTAAATTATTTTGAGAATTGAATGTAATTTGGAAAGGACTGCACTGTAGGCTTGTTGCTCTTCTGCACATTACATGGTCAGCAACCTGAGATGTACAAATTTATCGCTCCTATGCTGAATCTTTTTTTTTTTATTTTTTGAGGGGAAAAATGTAGCACTGAGGATTTTTGCTTAGCTTGAGCAAAACACATTAGTGTTCTTTTGAGAAGCTGTCAGACTTGACAGATGTAAAATATGCGCACAGTGTTTCATTTCAACATCAGTGGTATGCAGCGTTAGAAGCAGAAATTGCCTAAACAGCATTGAGGAAATTGTTTTTACGTCTGACTTTGTGGCATATTTTGACATTAGTTGAGCTGGCATAAAGTTTGACTTGCTGACCAAAAAGAAGTAATAAATATGAGGTGGTGCTAGCAGGCCTGTATGCACGCTGAGCCGGTCAGTACCAGGCTAGAAATATTTTACTGCATTGCAGGTTGACTGAAAATTTAACTGTAAACTGTGCTGAAAATGAAATACTGCTATTCCTTGTGGCAAAAAAGATGTTGACCAATGGAGCAGGACTATTTTGTGAAGCATTCGCTTTATCTTCAATGTGAAATGTATTTGTAAGTAGCATTCCATTGTCGTGAACATTTCCATTTTATTAAACATGAGAAATATACACGTGACCTGCATCATCATGATATATTGAATACAAAACCCATAAGTTATTGTCCAAATTGACTGTTCTGTATTTGTCAGTCAAAACAGATGCAGGGTATGAGTGATGCATGGACTCACAAAAAGACCTGGTGCATGGTACCGTAGGTTAGGCAGTCCATGAAAAAAAAACTGATAAGACACCAAAATAACATGGTTTTGTAAGTAAAAAAAAATAAGTACATTGACAAAGAGGTTAAGTATGGTAGCTATTTCTCAACCATGACCTGTTGAATGTTTTTCTCAGTTAAATTAACTGAGCCCGGGATTATGAAAAATTACATGTAGGCTGATTTATATTCTAAATTTGCAGCAAATAGGGATCAAAGAGGTTCATATATATAATGATAAAAGTAATGTGTCAAAGAAAGAATGGTGATTCTGGAAGTTTAACAAGGGGCTGTTAGTAAACAAGTTGATAGCTGCAGTTGTGTCATTTGAGAAAGACCTTGGCTCAAAACTGTTCCTTGGTTTTGGTCCAGGATGGGGAAGGTTTGAGACAAAGTGGCGGTGTTGACTTTCTTATTGTCAGTCATACGGTCACTGCCCACAACACGTGCCTAGGATTATTATACCATAACGTGCTGTATTTTTCTTGGTCAGCATCCTATTCCTCTCAAGTGTACTAACCCCATTGTCCAAGAAAAAACAGTTTCAAAAACATGTTTAAGTGTTGAATTTACCATTACTTTAATGGATTAACCCTTTTCGCTGTTGGATTAACTTGAATTAAACTTGAGTTTTAGGACTGACTTAACAGCATCTGTAACTATGAGCTGGGCAATAAGTGCCAGTCCCCAGGTGTTTTGACTTCATATTTCTCATTCACAATCTTTATTGAAATTGTTGATTACTGTTGAATTCAGTTAAAAACATTGAAATAGATGACAATTGACTATTGGTCTGCTTTCTCTGGTTAAGGGGGAAAGAGTCAAGACCCAGAATGCCCAAATAAAGGTTTAACTATTTCAGTGCCACATTTTGGATGGGGTCAACAGTACAGTGCACCCAGAGCATGGTAAGGAAAGATGTTGACCTCAACTTTTATTTTTTAAGTAACTATAGGCACGCTGGTACTTGAATGAAAGGTCTTTTTACAAGTTACATTAATCTAGCACCCATATTCTATAATTCAGAGCAGTTCTTTTTTTTTTATTAGTCCGACTTAAGTCACAGTTGGAGAGTTGAAATTGATGTCCCCTATCATATGAGTGGGTTTTTTTAATACTGTGGGCGCTGAACAGTAATAATACGGTATCAAAAGAAATTACTTGCATGGCAGGTATGTTACAGTAGGTAAATAGCTTGATGTATAGTGACACTGATGCGCATTTCTGTCATGGAGGAGTGAAAACTGCTGAATGTATTTCATAAATTTGAATTGCAAATTTTATGAAGGATTTAATTGGTATATGCTGAATGTTGTGCATGATTACATAAATATTCCCATTGGACAGCTTTCCTGCATCAATTTCAGTACTGGGTCTGTGCATTGGGATCAGTTCTCATCTGTGGTACAGTGTGAATCAGCTAATGAATTTGATACCTTGGTTGAAAATAATAATGTGTTAAATAGCTCGCTAGTTTTCCAACTTGACTGGGAAGACTTGAGTTTGGCATTACTTGATTGATCTTTTTGTCTCAGTAAAGCTGCATTTTATTGCTATGCTTGATGTCTTAAAATGTTATTGTTTAGGTTTTCCTCTTGAATAAGGTTCATTTTGATAGCAGAATCAGAAGACGTGCAATGCATATTTCGGCATCCTCAGTCAACAACTTTTTTCAGCTGACATTTCAGGCTGAGCAAATTAATTTGTCCGCTGAGGCAAATCATGTTCAGCAACAAGTTAGGGTTTTTCCAGTGAAGTCCACTTTATTGGGCAGAATTATGAATATCATTTTTTTAATATATAGGTGGTGGGTGTTAACATATTTTGTTGTGATTGCAAACGGGGTGTGAACGATTTTTTTTTAAATTAAATCTGTATGTGTAGATGGTGCCTTCAATATTGATGAACTTTTTGCCCCAACAATGTAAATTGAACTGGAAAAGCCCTGACTTGTTCCTTGCTATTGGTGGATTGTCTCATTGTTTAACAAACTTGTACTGGAATTGTGTATTTACTATTTAACCCTTTTCCTCTTAAACGGGCCAAAACTGGCTGGTGGTCAAAGGTCGTCTGCTTCTGTGTTTTCAACTAATTTCAACAGTAATGAAAAGCAATTTGAGTGAGAATTATAGATGAGCCCTATGAAGATCACATGTTCCAGGTCAACAGCTTTACTCGGCAAAGTGCCTAACCCATGCCAAGGAAAGCTGTTGACTCAGCTTTGACTCAAGGGGGAAAGGGTTCAAGTCGGCTTTAAAATGTTATTGACTCAGTCTTAACTCAAGGGGGAAAGGTTTAAAATCTGCTATAAAATATCATTCCTTCCAGTACAAAAATGCCCCATGTGAAGTCTCGGTCTTTTGCTATATATAACAAGTCCTGCATGCTGCAACCACAAGCACAGCTTCAGCTTTATGTGCCAGGTGACCGTGACCCAAGAACCACTGACTAAGGTGTTGTCAAATACAGCATGCATGGTTCGTAATGAGTTAAACATTCTGCTGTTGCATTATGGGCAGCAAAAAAATAAAGATGACAGTCACCTGGAAAAGTACTGTTGTGAAAGAAAACGTGCCATATTTTGTAATCAGTACAATTCTATAAGAATAAGTAAAACAAAATGCCCAAATCATGATAAATTGGAAGAGGAAGAAAAAAATGAATTTGATTTGAAACTGTGCATAATAGCAGTATTAGTTGAGTAACTTCAGTTGATCACGGATTTGAGAGGAGGGCATCAGTATTAGTGAAGACGTATCAGTCATGGACATAATCGAGTGGCAGACATGGTCCACTGTAAAGTCATGCCAAAGCTTGACAACTTTGAAGATTAGAGTGTGGCACCAAGAAGTATGTATGCCATATTTCTAAGGACATTCTTGTTTGACTTTCTTCATTATGTGAATGTTCAAAGCCACCTTCAGCTAGTTTGATTAACTTGGAATGGACAGGAAAAAGTTAAAATGAAAATCATCAGCATGAATGCGAAAAATCAAGTAATTTATAGTGTGACAAAAGCTTCAGTGGTCAACTTTGTGGTATGTATGTAGTAACAGTATTTATTCTATGTTTGAAGGGGAGTTATCATTTTTGGGAGTGACATTCAAAAATGGTAACTCACTGTTGATCACATGACCGAAACATTGTTACATCTAAAATGCGATGCCCCCACATCAGTGATGTAGTGCATTTATGGACAAAATCAAATGTACACGAGGGATGTTGGATTATAAGTGGTGTGGAATAACGACAACAAACGTCAACAAACACGCCACACCAGTTTGTGTTGAAAGTAGGCCTAGGGCATATTTTTTTTACTCAATTAAACATAGAGTAAACAAAATCTTAATGGCTGGAGACTGAGAGGGAGTTACTATTTTTCTTTCACGAGCGTTTGTTGGTGGGGAAACTCCCTTTTGACCTGTGGTCACTCGTGATTTTCCCCACCTACAATCCCTTGTGAGGGAAAAATAGTAAATGACTGCCAGCCATATTAGGTTCTCTGTATACCATCTGTGCATATGTATGAAGTAGCAACATGCAGCCAAGCTTTCATTATCTTAGATTCATTTAATTGAATCAAAACTTGACGAATGCATATGTTCCAAAAAGAAAATGACCCGATGAGGTTTGTATCTAGTTTGAATATCCACAATAAAAACATAAAATGTGTACACATTTACTGTTACAAAATGAAAAGAGGTCAACAAATGATGTTTATGGTAGTTGGTTGGTTTAGTGAGATCATGGATGTCATATTAACATATCAGATTGAATTATGTAAATAGACGTCAGCATTATCATTTAGACATGACACCCCAAAAGACGACTGTCCGCAGGTCTTTGAAAACTACCAAGCATGTAACTTTTATTGGACCAACATACCTAGGTCCTGAATTTGCTTTCTAACTTGAAATGGTTTGTATGGAGGATTGCACAATCACGCTTGTCTTTTTTTATATCCCTTTATAGTTTACTAACTTTTTCATGACTGATTCAAGAGCTTTCTTAAGGTCAAGATGAACACTTTGTATTCAACCTATATTAAAAAAAACTGCTTACCTTGAGCATAATCTTTTTTTTTGGTATGAGGTCTCATGTGCAAGTTTCCTTCCAAAGTCTTTCTCTATCAGTGAGGAATTTTAGGAAAACATAAGAGAGAACAGTTTACATCTGGATCTTTTGATCAGATTAAGGAGCGAAGGGTTAGCTAATAATGAGTCTCAAATTTGATAAATTGATACGGTGTTCATTAAAATTGTCAGCTATGTTAGGTTGCCTGGGAAACTGTGAACTTTCAGATTTTTATTAAGAGCTTGAAATACTTACATAGGGGAAAATGTTTAAAGTCAAGACTGCCGTGACCCCTCCCCCTCAAAAAAGTAAATAAGATAAAAATTAATTTTAAAAAATATATATATTGATATATATATATACATGTATATGTATACTGTAAGATTATAGTTTTTTCCAAATAGGGTCATGCATCAAGTCAAGTAAGGCCAAAGTGGTATGTAACATCAGTTGAAAATCTGACAGTTCCACCTCTTCCTGAAATATAGTTTATATTTTTGTGACTTGACTGTGCAGACTGCAGTTCTGATTTGGATAGATTATGTAGGTGTCGCAAGTAAATGTATTCACTCAGTGTGTCGCTATCAGGGGCAAGATCACATTGCTGTAACCATGCAATCTATGCAAAATGAAGATTAGGTGTCTAGTTTCATGGTCAACATAAGTTGTTATACTGAGCCTGTTCACCAAAGACTGTCTCATTGTTACTTTCTTTTCATATCTGCATGTATAGAAAATCAACCTAAGATCATTATTTTTGTATGTGTCCTTGTATAAACAAATCTATAATACCATACACAAACGTATGTGAATTCTACAATTCATAAGGAAGTCTATAACACGCGTAAAACTATATGAATTTTAGAATTTTGGCATTGAAAACAATATGTGACAACATGTGGAAGATCTCACTGGAACTGGCCTTTGGGTGGTTTGTCCAGTAGGCCCACATTCAGTGCCTGTCATAATAATGACCATAGTATAGATAGATGAACAAGAGCGTATGAGGTATAGCCATTGTACAGAACTTCATGGTGGGAGTGCATATATAAAGTGTAATATAATTTGTGCTAGGAATTTCAGTAGGGTTCACTGCAAGGTCGAACAATGTCTTTAGCTGCAGTCTTCAGCATTATTTGAGGTTACTCTTGTTAACATTGTTCCGAGACTGTCAAAAGTCATGAGAGATTAACAAAGAATTGTTGCATCAGAGTTACTCACGATTCTTCTGTGTTTGTAGCATCACTTCATATTTGGTGAATGGAAACCTCACTTTGACCTAACATTAGTTCATATTGGTCTCAATTTGGCGGAACTTCATAATGTAAGATTATACGTGCATCAGTGTTTTGTAAAAACTGGAAATCGGCCATAACATATGCTTAAGTCATTGTATTAATTGCAGCTGTTCTGTATCTTTAAAGTTCTGCATAGACACTTTTAGTAGATGATATTAATTTTCCAGCAAGATTTCAGGACATTTTGTAAATGAATGGCTTTGGGTAGATACAGGAATGGATTGGACTCTCATTGGTTAACCTGTGCTTATGTATCATGCTTTCACGTCCAAGTTGTTTCTACCCTTACTTTTCTGTGATCGTTGCCTGTTATTGTCTCAATGTGTTATGTATAAAGTAAATGTGTTCTGTTCAAATGTTATTATGGAACAAATCATATTGTGATTGTAAGCAGTCAGGAGATCTTTACGAGAATTTCTGTGTTTGTTTGTTGTGGGGTTCTTTTTTTTCTTTCTTTTTTTTTTTTTTTTTTTTTTTTTTTTTGGTTTTTGATTTTTTTTTAAAAGCTCAGAAACTACCTGGCTGAGGCATCCCAAGTTTCAGCTTTTCTTCCTGCATAAGAAAAGTTCAGTCATTCCATACTATGCTCACAAGGTCAGTGCTAGAACCACTGACTTGAGACTATAGGCATTTTTTGTTCTCGAGTGAAAGCTCTTTTCACGAAGAATTTAAATATGCAATTGTCATCTTAAATCTAGGTAAATATACAGATAAATCAGGGACTGGTATGGAATGAGGTAAGAAAGCATGAGGTTGGGATGTTATGCAGCCAAAACAAGGCAATGTACATGTATATCATTATGAAGGGCATCAAATTACTGATATGGTAACTTTTTTGTCTTCTGCAAATGGCAACTAGTCGGTACAGAGTTTCAGGTCACTTGGCTGATCAGGGTATTTATAATCATAAAACTGAATGCAAAAAAATACATTGGTAATCGGTTCATAGTTGGTCACAAGCAACTGTGTATGGACAGGTGTGTGGAGGCGCTGAGGGGTATGTTGTGTATTATGCTGCCAAATTTTCTTGCGCTTTTTTTTTTTTCAATCATTTACAAAACTGCATGCACTGATAAAATATGTTTGTTATACTGTTGCCACATGCTGTGGATGGAAGAAAGGATGTGTTAGCAAGTCTGTTGAAAGTGAACTGGAATGGCCACAAGTTTATTCAGAAAGGAAAAAAACAAACAAACAAACAAGATTTTATGTATGCTGTAAATTTGTGGAAATGAAGACAACAACAACAACAACAACAACAAAAAAACTTGGTGAAAATTACAGTAATGTCCATGTGCCAGCATTCTTAGATATTAAATCATAGGTCACAGCAACACTGGTATTTTAGTGTTCCAGTAAACGTGCTGGGATGAAATTTAATTTAAGATATGATGTGGGAGAGTCCTATGTCCATCAGATATGGATTCATAACCATTCACTGCTTTGTAGATCTCTCTTTTTGAGTGCCATGGATTTTGTGCAGTCTGGGGGTCTGCAGAGTGGTGTATTGAAATCACCAGTCACACTCACTGAGGAGGCAGAAAGTTATACGTCTCTTCTGATGGAGTGCGACCAAAACTGGGATCAAATTACAGGTTACAGTCACTGGAGGGTGAGCATACCAGGGGGAAGCAGGGGTTAAATTCATTGTACAATGCCAGTATGCTGGAAGGAAATCAGAGGTCACACTCATTGTACAATGCCAGTATGCTGCAAGAAAATTAGAGGTCACACCCATTGTACAATGCCAGTATGCTGCAAGAAAATTAGAGGTCACACTCATTGTAGAATGCCAGTATGCTGCAAGAAAAGTAGAGGTCACACTCATTGTACAATGCCAGTATGCTGCAAGAAAATTAGAGGTCACACCCATTGTGCAGTGCCAGTATGCTGGGAGAAAATTAGAGGTCACACTCATTGTGGAGTGCCAGTATGCTGGGAGAAAATTAGAGGTCACACTCATTGTGGAGTGCCAGTATGCTGGAAAAAAATTAGAGGTCAAACTGATTGCAGAATGCCAGTATGCTGCAAGAAAATTAGAGGTCACACTCGCTGTAGAATGCCAGTATGCTGAAAGAAAATTCGAGGTCACACTCATTGTGGAGTGCTAGCTCATTGAGATAAAAACCAGGATGACCATGACTATGGACTGCAAGCATACTGGGATAAACTCATAGATGATATTATTTTTGGAGTGTCGGTATACTATGGGGATATTCAGATCTGAGATCGTGCTCCCGTCAGGGTGCAAGCATGCCCAGAAAAGATCAGAGGTCACATGCAGCTGGTCAGATACAAGGACTTAAGTCTTGACTGCTGGTGAAAGCAACTTGGTGGGTAAATTCTTGGCTCACTTAGTTCTTAGTGACAGCTTTAATTAGGACACCAAAGGTCTATCCAGCATACCAGAATTTTTTATTAACTCTTTCCCCCACGGAATTGAGTCAACAATTTTCCTGACAGTTTGCCTGTACAATTTGCCATTCAGATTATTTATTCTCCTTTTGCTTTTTTCATTTGGAAAAAAAAAAAATGTGTTACCCAGGTTGCATTTGGCCAGTCATAGAGGGAGAACTTGTTAGTGCCATGATAGGCCAGCTACATGACTAGGTTACAGCATGTTGGGACAGCATTTTGACGCGGTCATATTATGAGTGCAAGCATGCTGTGTTACTGATATCAGAATTCACATTCAGTGCCGAACGCTCGCATGTTGGGACATTGATGTATTGTAGATCATGCTGTGAATCACTGTACATAATATTTAATTTTGGTGTACACATATTGTACACCAAGGCCTTATAGGGATATTATACCAGCACCAATATGTGCCTTAATCAGGGCAAGAGGATAAAATGTCAATTTTAGAATAAAATATTGATCAAAAAATCAAATATCATGTTGCTTGTTCTGTTCAAGGATCTTATAAATCTTCAGAGAATTTCCACACCCTATCATTGAGAGAATAACGGTTAGATCCAGCTCATTATTTTACAACTGCCTGGTTGCCAGATATGGTAAAGTAAATGAATCACAGGATATTATTTTAAACAAACATCAACAATTTTTATCTTCATGTGGCCTGAAATTCTCTGACATACATGTCCATTTAGCCAACATTTACTCACTTTCAAAACAAAACAAACAAAAAAAGCTTATAAGTTCCAAATTCATAGCAGGTTCCAAATTTTGCTGTACTAAAGAACTGTCAGATTTGTTGTCTATAAGCTTGAAGAAAGTGGCGTCTTCCAGTATTGACAGCTTTTGGATTTTACCTAATTCAAAGACCCTGTTTGAGCAGTTGAAAGGTACTGATAATCATTTACCTTTCAAACAGCTTTCTTCTTTGGACTTCTCCACTTAATTTACAACTATTCCTCATTGTCAATTGAAAGAGTGCATCCAGTCTCTCATGTATAAAACATCTGAGAAAAATTAATTTCAAAGCATGATCATATCTTATAAAGGTGCATATTTTGGTAAAAATATGATGGGTGGCCAGTCTGCATTTGAATATGATCAGTTTGTTGAGTTGTTGAACTTTTTTTATTAATAACCTGTATGTCAATTTTGGAGAATCCATCTTTAGACAGAATTTGAATTCCAATGGGTACCAATTGTGCACCTCGTTTGGCCACTTTTTATTTATTTTACTATGTGTATAAGTTTCTTGTAAAGCTGTCAAATGAAAGTAAATTTCACGATAAATGTTTTAAGTGGACATTTAGATATATTGATGACCTATTAAGCACCAATGATAAACACATTCAAGAATATATTTTGGAAATATGCCCTAGAAAAGCTGGCATATAATAACAGGCCTTTCTCCTTACTAAAATGCGTTGGCAGAGTATTGGAAAAGGTTGTGTTCAAGCACGTTTTCAATTTTTTAAGGGACAGTTAATTGATTTCTGCCGACCAGTTCTGGCAGTGCCACTGTCAATCTGTTATTGTGTATGGCGAGTTATGTCTCTTTGGACCAGAGGGGCGCCTTGTATTCTTAAATATAAGTAAGGCCTTTGACAAAGTCTGGCACAAGGGTCTGCTGAACAAACTCCAAAAAACTGGAATTCGGGACAAACTACTTAATTGGTTCTCGAGTTATCTGAATGACCGTTAGCAGCACTTTGTAATCAATGCCCCGTGTTCAAGTTGAGGGACATTCCAAGCTGGTGTCCCTCCAGGGGTCCGTTTAAGGACCACTTCTGTTCCTCATATATATGTTCCGCGCAGTGTGGGAATTTGCGCGATTCCGGAATCGCGCTGCGCGTTTGGGGAATTCTCAAAACGCGCGTCAATTCCGGAATCGCGCAGAGCGATTCTAGAATTGCTCTAGCCGAGTAAAATGTAGCGGCGGTTAGATTAGGAGTGGAACACTGGTGTCACGTCCATCTTTTAGTTGCTCTTAACCAAGTGTAACTGTTGAAAACGGTAAACTTAAGTTCCAGTACTATGTGCTTTCACTGCAGTGTAAGGAATGGCAAGGAAATGGTCTTTCTTTCTTTCTTTCTTTCTTTCTTTCTTTCTTTCTTTCTTTCTTTCTTTCTTTCTTTCTTTCTTTCTTTCTTTCTCTCTCTCTTTCTTTTTCTTTCTTTCTTTCATTTTTTGTTTTACCTTTTATTAACATTTCGGTAAATATCAGGTTTATACAACATGAAGCTTAATATCAAAGGCTGTATATTTTGATAAAAGTGATAACAGAAGAATTTGCATCATACCTGTTTGTTCCCTAGTGTGATGATTCATCTGATGAGCTGTATTGGAATGGGAGACTCTTTCTTAATATTGTGGTTGCCTTTGCAGTGCGGTTTGCCGGTAAAAAAAAAACTAAAAAAAAAAAAAAAAGTAATAATAGTAACAATTATAATGTTCAATCAAATTGTATTTGATTGATAAGCCGTATAAGCTGTGGCGATTAAATACAGATTTTCTTCATTTATAAGGTTTGATTGAAATTTTATTTCATTGAATTCGGTAATTCTTCCAATTTTTAGATGACATCGAATGTTTAAGAAACTTCGGTCATTTGATTAGGATTCTTAAAATGCGCTGCGCATTTCAGGAGTCTTTGAATAGTAAGACATACATGGTCATGGTCCCGATTCCCGTAACGCGCCCCTATGTATGTTGGGATTTTCGAAAGTGTCCCCTCCCGTTTGCAGAGTGTCATTGGAAAGTAATAGGCCTACATGTGAATGATATATGCCAAAATTCATCAAGTTTTAATGACTGCAGAATATGGTCAAGATTCTCATAATGCGCCGCAACGCACTCCAGGAATATCTGAACTGTAAAATAGACACGGTCATGATTCCTGTTGCGCGCAGCGTATTTTGCCAATTTGAAAATATAGTCTAACTTCAGCGCTATGCCTTTCAAAAACACAATGATAGAGATACAATTTTCTCAAAATGCGCTGCGTGTAGCCTAGTTTTCTTGAAATGCGCAAAATGCACATTTCACGAACACGGATTCAAATGTAATTTTCGTCCTGTGCCATTGTTCATGTAAGAAGTGGTCTCAATATTATGAATTTGAACTCTGTAATATTCGTCAAATCTTACACAGCACAGAATATCTATGGCTTTTGCCGCCTTATTTATCACGCGTGGAAAAGGTTTCTTACATATTGGTGCGCATTCCGGGAACGTCTTCATTGTAAAATGCATGGTCCTGATTTCCGTAATACTTATCTTAGGCCTATGTACGCACTGTCGAAAGCTGCTGTCTTTGCAGATTGTCGACGAGAACAAAATATGCTTGGATTTACCAATCTAATGAATGTGATTAAAACAAGTGTCACAATGACAATAAGTGAATGGCGCTGTGAACAGAATTGCCATGGTCATGATTATCATGACGTATTTCTTCACTTACTCTCATACCATCCATTCACATGCAACCAGAGCAGCCCAAAGTAACAATTTTCATGTGCCTTCGGTCAACCTGAATTATGGTAGAAATACAATTGCCTACCGAGGGACATCAAAATGGAACTCCCTTCCGCTCGAAATAAGGCAGCTTCCCTCCCTTTCCCTGTTTAAATCAGCAACTAAATCCCTCCATCAGTAATCCATTACCCTCCCAGATAAGACACTGTTCACATCTTATATATTTATTGTTTTACCTTAGTTAATATGTTTTTATCTATATACCTGTTTTTACTTTATTTATATGTAAATGTATATTTTATGATTCTGTTATTCTTCTTATGTGTATTTTATTTATCAACTGGATCATCTCGTCATATTGTCATTGTATTCCCATTACACCATCCAGGGCCTGGCGGAAGACCAGTGAATCCTCACTGAGCCAGTAACTCTGGTTACAGAATAAAGAATCAATCAATCAATCAATGCCTCCACTGCAAAATAATATCAGTGATGGCATGCTCTGCCGTTGTACACGCGATTTGGCCACCGAAGCATGCTGTGTACCACTAAGCCCGAAGTGAAGAAATGGAGTATATACAATTCTTAGTTTATTTATAATAATATGTTTTTAAAGAAGCAGACATCGAAAGTTTCCACTTATGCTATCTATGTTAAGTCACATCAGTTACGTCTTATCTCGCACAAAATGTGCGCCGCGAGGTATACTTTCCTTTATGATGTGAGCATTAGCAAAGTAAATAGATTATACACACTACATATAAAAATGAATATGCCTGTGTACAGATGTATAGGCTTATATCGTGTTCCTGGTATAATATTTGTACATAAAGATTACAATAGAATGCAATACGAGCTCATAATGCAACTGCATAAAAGTTTTCACGGTGTGAAAGTTTTTACTGCATCAACATTATAGTACATGTCACGAATGGGCGATGGCATATGGTTTTTGACGGACTCTAGTTAAAACATTCATTCACTGAGGTATAAATTCTTGGCATGAAAACTACTTACAATTGTGTGTTTGAACACATAGGTCCTATGTGAAAATGAAATACAAAAAAATCTACATGTTGGCCTATAATAGAAATTTACGGCGCAAGAATCAGAATATTCCTGTCTTATAAAAGACATGTTATTCTTCATGATAGGCCTATACGAGTGCTCGAAAAATACGGGTTTTTTTGTTTTTGTTTTTCTTTGTTTTTTTTGTTTTTTTTTTTTTTAATGTTGGTATTGGTGTGACAACTGTTGTTCTGACTTAATGAAACACCGTCCATGTCTACAAAGGTTCGATCAAAATAGTTTCACTGTTATGAAAGTGCATGCATGCATGTGAACTTAAATCTTGATTTATAGTATAAATTATACCATTAAATGGCAATTTAATTGATACAAGCACGGATTGGAAACATCGAGAGTCGGAGACTCATATTCATTTGATTATGTGCATATTTTAAAATAAGCCGTGGACCCAATTACGGGTTTATGAATTAGCTCAGAGCAATGTTACGCGAGGCTGAAAGGAATAAACCTGCGGTCAACGATCTTAATTAACACAGAAGCATCATAATTACAGAATACAAAATGCCAAACGGTCAGGCATTAACATTGAAATAGACTTATCTTAATATATACGGGGAAAACATCAAATTCATTAAATAAGGCAACATATTCTGTGGTTCCACCGTGAAGTCGGTCCGCCCCGCCCCCCTTCCAAAAAGAAAAAAATCAAAAACAAAAAAATGGTCATTAGGACAACTCCCAGAGGGGGAATTTGGTGGATCGATGTTTTAGTAGATATAAACCCAATAATGTGTTTAAACGGTGTTTTATCAGACATACACCCAATGTGAGTGTTTAAACATCCGTCCACCAAACAGGATATATATTTGGACAAATACATAATAGGCCTATTCTCTTTTAAAAATTCTCATAATGCGCAGATTCTTAAATCGCGCACGGGCAATTGTAGAATCACGCAGCGGGATATAGGAATTCGTAAAATGGCGCGCATTTTGGGAATTCCTAAAATGCGCAGCGCGATTCCGGAATCGCGCAGATTCTCAAAATGCTCGAACATATATAAATGACATTGTGGACCTAGTCCAAAGTAATATCAAATTATTCTGCCGATGATCCATCTCTTTCTTTAACATTTGATAACCCTGTGACAGCTGGTGAAATCTGAAATTCTGATGTTTCCTCCATTGGGCATTGATAAATGGACCAATGGTTTGCTCATTACGTTTAATGCCATGAAAACTGATAGTTTGATAATTTCACGCGAGAGAACTCCTTCAGTCCCCCCACTTCCCCACACACTTAAATTTTAAGGTCACACTTTGCAGGAAGTTAATAGCCATAAACACCTTGGCGTCACAATACGTAGGCCCACTGATTTGCGGTGGACTGATCATATATGGGATATTATTGTTAAGACAGGGAAATTACTGACTATTGTGAAGATTTTACAATACCGTCTTGACCACCGAACTCCTGAAACCATTTATGTCTCCTTTATTAGATCCATTTTAGAGTATGGAAGTCCTGTCTGGAATGGCTGCACAGTTACAGACGCCGGAAAACTCGAAGGAGTTCAGCCTGCTGCAGCCCGAATAGTTTCTGGCGCAATGACCGGCACTTCAAATGCTAAACTTTATGAAGAACTTGGATGGTATACGTTGGCATCTCGTAGGGAAATGCTAAGTTAATCCTGATAAGATTGGCAACAAACTAGTCTCAAATTACCTTTAGTCTGTAATTCCAAATATTGTCAATCCTGAAACGTCTACAGTAGACGAGTGTTATGGGTAGACTCTACTCTTCATATTCGCAATTCGCCGTCGCTGTCAATATTTGAATCTGAATTACTTTAATTCACTTCTTGGCAGAATCAGCCGTCAGAATTGTATAACCATGGAGCTAGAAAGGGGCCCCTTTCTAGCTCCATGGTATAGCTTTGGATACATAGATGCTTCTATTTTACATACCCCTTTACGCTTGGGCAGAAGTCAGTGGAACTCACAATAGTGTGAAAGCGAGCCCTAGTGCGGTCCAACTTACGAAGATGTTTGGCACTTTTTTTCTCATGCCCACTATGTATTGTGGCACGTTCAGAATTTCACAAAATTATCTCAAAAAAAGGTTCTTTTTTTTACAGACGGTTTATATTCGGCTTTCCGGTTTGTACGCTTTCAGAAAATGTTGGGGGGGTTTTTTTGTTTTTTTTTTTTTTGTTTTTTTTTTTTTGTTTTTTTTTGTTTTTTGTTTTTTTTTTTTTTTTTTTTTTTTAGGCGTTTAAAGGCTATTATATTTTGTCTTCTTGTTTCTCGCCAAAAGGTATTAGTTAAGTTAATGTAGGTTTCTCAGAATATATATGAGTATTTCTACGTGCAATTTTAATGAATACAAATGACTGGATAAAATTACCGGAAGTAAGTCCATCTGTCTGTCTTTTGTCCGCACTAAACATCTTCTTTACCTCGTTCCTGTTGCATGACTGGACAACTTTGAACATTGACCGTTCATGTAACGTGTGTGTGTGTCACGTAACGTCCGATCCTGTTTATATGTCGTTCCCTTTTCTGCAACAGGGAATAATATAGGGCATTGCCCTTTTCCATTGCTGTATATATTTCAGGTACAAAATTATTGTTTACCTCAATGAAAAATACGTTTAAACCAAATATATACCCTGATGACATTGGAATTAAACGAAACTACAGAAAATGATATGGAATGTTCATTTTAGACATAATGGTGTATAACGATAGTAATGAATTGAAGTTTAAATAATGTGACAAACGTGATGATTTTAAATTTAACATAGTAAATTACCCCCACATAGATAGTAATATTCCACTCGGACCAGCTTAATTATGGTGTCTATGAGTCAATGTTAATTGGCTTTGCTAGAGTATGCACTGATTTTGACAACTTTGACTCGCGTCATTTACCGCTGGAAAAAAAAAGCAAAAACAAACAAACAAACAAAAAAACAAAACAAAAACAAAAAACTAAAAAAAAAAACAAAAACAAAAACAAAAAACGCAAAAAAAAAAACCAAACAAACAAAAACAAAAACAAAAAAAAAAACAAAAAAAAAAAACAAAAAACAAAAAACAAAAAAAAAAAACAAAAAACAAAAAACAAAAAAAAAACAATCCCCCCCAACAAAAAAAAACAGGGATATTCGGAAACTAAATTAAAACAATCGTTTCCTACGTTTCTCTGTAAAAATGAAAATTCATTATATAGATATCCATTGGATTGAGATGTTATATGAATAATGTAATGAATATGTAAACCTAATAATTGTAACTGCCATTTTGCACAATTATGATGTATCACTGGAAGAAAAACATCAGATCAAAATTAATACTGCCAGTTTAAAAACGTCTAAGTAAAGTTAATGAGTCAGCACTTTTATTATTGCTTTCCATATATAATTACCCATGTTCACTTGTGATATGCCCAAGACATGTCCCTAGCTGGGGAAAAGGTCGAAATAAATGAATATGGGGGGGGGGGGGGGGGTTACGTTTTCGTCCAACTAGGCCTCTTTTGAGAATCATCTGCTCGACTGGAATAGTAAACTACCTATGGACTTCCTTTTCGTGTTG
Organism: Hermodice carunculata; assembly: GCA_964020975.1. Classification (NCBI taxonomy): domain Eukaryota; kingdom Metazoa; phylum Annelida; class Polychaeta; order Eunicida; family Amphinomidae; genus Hermodice; species Hermodice carunculata. The sequence goes on along the minus strand of OZ026612.1, from coordinate 94,430,299 downwards.
TTAATCTTGACCCAGAGTGACCTTGAAAGATCAAACTGATATTGGCTTACACCATGGCAACAGTGGATCCTGTCATTTTTAATTTCAGAAATAATTACTCTTGAACTGTATGGATGAAGGCTCGTATAGCAAGCAGTGACAAAAGTCTTCAACAAAAGTGACCTTGACATTATTCTGGTCACAGGACCACTTAAGTCAGTGCATCAAGGTTAGCTTAGTACAGGACTATCACAATCCTCTTGTATTCATTTTGTTGGAACACTGGACTTCACCAACGGGTGTGTGTGTGTGGGGGGGGGGGGTAGATGACTGTCTCTAATTTGTCTGTTCTATGGGCAATTCTGAGCAAAACCTTTGGCACACAAATAAATCATTGTGGAATTGAAAATTGAAAAGAAAAAAATGTTTTTGTTGTTTTTGTTTGTTTGGTTGGTTGGTTGTTTTTAATGTTAATGTTGTATATTTATTGTTTGTCACTTTAGATACGCTTTTCAGTCTGTTCATGAGGCCAAATACCTTATTTCTGTTCTTTAAGAATATAAATGCTGTCCACCATTTGTCATAAATACATGAAATATCTTTTTTACCGTTGTGAGTAGAATCAGTTCTCAGAATTTAGATGAAAAATGGAGATCTAATTAGGCTGAATCTTCATAAGTTTTATCAGACACTTTTCATCAACACGGTCAGTGCACACTGACCCTTCGTTTTTTAATAAACATCAAGCGGATAAATGCAAGTACGAGTTTATTTCTGACGTGCATTCTCTAAAGTGATCCTCTGAATCCAGGCAACAAAGTTTTTACTATGAAATGTACATTTGGACACTAGGAGCATAAATTAATTTCATTTCACTGATACAATGTAAATAGTGCCATACATAAATATAACCACAAATTTCAAACCAAATAATTGAGATTTGTGTATAATGACCTTCAATATGCAACAAAATCCACTACATTTATGTTGCAAGCTGAAAAATATGTTTCACGTTTTAAAAATATTTCTCTCCATTTCGACAACACATTTGTTTCAAAGAAGCACACATTTTGATTTGTCATCTTTCCACCCCGCATCCAGGCATGACTGGGAAAGTACCAGGAGCACGTGCCCCCCCCCCCCCTCCCAAAAAGAAAATAATAGGGAAAAAAAACAAAAACAAACAAAAAACAACACAAAACAAAAACAAAAACAAAACAAAACAAAAACAAAAAACAAAAAAAACAAAAAAAAAACAAACAAAAAAAAAAAAAAAAAAACAAAAAACAAAAAGAAACCAAAAAAAAAAAAAAAAGCAAAAAAAGTGCATGTAAATTAAAAGAGAAAATTGCTTTTCTTGCTCCAATTTTATGGGCAGATGCAGCAGGTAACCTATGGCAGCAGATGGTTTAATGACCATGCTACAGAACTTTGTATTTTACAGGAACTAGTGCCATGGCTAAAGAAGAAAAGTGCAAACCTGAAGAAATTACGCTCTCAGTAAGTAAGGACAATTTTGCCTCCCAATGGCATAAAGTCCATGAAATTCCATAGTCCGTCTCGATCTGGACCCCCTTGCCTTGAATGTCTCGGTGGCCTCAAAACCCTCTGGCCTTTAATTTCAGCCCCCCCCCCCTCCCCCCCCCCCAAAAAAAAATGTTCGCCAGTCATAAAATAAGGTAAAGTAAGCATACCAAGGATAAGGGGAACTGTAAGTGAAGAAGCAGATCATTGTGCGTGTCGGTGATATGAAAATGGGCCCCTGCACCACAGAAGCCTGTTTCATTTAAATATAAAGTGAGATGACTTTATTGGATACCAATAGCATAAAACAACTGAAGCACGTACAACCGATTATCAGCACGTCAACTTGTAATATCTGATCCTCCTTTGCACTTCAACCATACACAGTCCAACTTTGAGATCAAGGAAAGATATGATGCAAAAAGTCAACTAGAGACATAGTCACCATGGTGATTTTGCTGTGTCATTCTGTCCCAGTTTTCTTGGGCAAAGGTGACCCCCCCCCCCCAAAAAAAAGCGTGAAATTGTCGTTTTGAAATATGTAAAATCTGAAGTCGAACTCTTTGAAAGGTTCGGACGTGAAATAAGTTAAAAAAAAAAAAGAAAAAAAAAAAAAAAGGAAAAGAAAAGAAAAAAGAAAAAAGAAAAAAAGCGCATAGACTATATTTCTTTTGAAAAGTGAAGTGAAGTGAAAAAGTCATACATGTATCTGTTAAAAGAGGATGTGCATGAAGCGAAAATAGAAGTAAGGTATGGTAACACCCTTAAAATGCAACAGCTGTTGCCTACACTCCGGCCTACAAGTGGCGTGTTTTGTTTGTTAGCTTTTTTTTCTTCATCTGATTGTGTGTTCTTGACCAGCTTCCCCTTCTTTTCGTTGCGCATCTTGGTATGACATCCATTTGTCAAATGGTTGACTCATGAACGGATAATCAGGAAACCTATAGGCCTGTATTTGTGATTATTTGTGGTTGAATAAAGATAGCTTAATTGGTATATTTAGCAGATCTGCTTATAAAAAGTGAAGAGAAAAAAACATTTTCTTATGAAAAGGGAATTGAATACATACAAAAATTATGAAAATTGAATACGAAGCTGGCAAACTTTCATAAAGAGTGAAGTGGGAAACAGCCATCTATAAATATTCAGGACATGTATAGAGGCTACGTGAATGATGAAGTTGGAAGATGGCTGGGAAGATGTAGGCTAAGGTTATCATTGTATATCAATATCAAATGACAGAATATTGTCATCTGGAGCCAAAGTCCATCACATCGCTCTCTCTATTAATTTCATGTTTTATATCACCTTTTAAAAAGTCAATATTCTTAAGCTTAATTTGCACGAGAAACTTATTTCGTCCCCCCGCCCCTCCCTCGACGCCTCGTCCCGCCTTCTGTGGAACAAGGTTCCATGTCCATCGGGGTAATTATGTCTGTGATGAGGTAAGTGCAAATAAAATACGACACCTGGGAATGCCAGGGGCTGTATTTTGAAAACTTTTGCTACCAGAAAGGCAGATTTGGGCTTGATTGTGGAAAACAATGTATGCTTTGAGCTGAAATGAATATGATCAAGGTATGTACACTGGCGGCAGTATAACAATAATAATAATAATAATAATAATAATAATAATAATAATAATAATAATAATAATAATAATAATAATAATAATAATAATAATAATAATAATAATAATAATAATAATAATAATAATAATTGTTACACACATTTTGGTGTATAATACATACATGTTTGTAATTCATTTAATGAACTGCAAGGTGGTAGCTCTGTTTGTTATGTTTTCACAAGTTGAACTACTGGCGTGAAACCATTAATTCGAAGAATTTTCCCGCACGCTTAGCTGTATTTCCGTGTCGCTAGAGGGCGCACACAACCAGAGGATGATTTTGGCACAGTGTGGTTTGTTGGTTTGCTGCACTGACTCAATGAAACTAAAAGTGAAATAGAGAAAGGTTACAGGTATGCTATGCAGCTTGTAATTGCGCTGAATATTGTGCGAGAGTTGATATGTTTAAATGTCAGTTGTTATATAATTGGATATACCTGGTTGAGATTATCCACGTTTACGGATGCTTGTCCGTCCGACAACACAGTCAGTAGGCTAAATCTCATCCGTGAGTGCGTGTTCCCGCGCCAAAAAATCAACTTGAATTGAGGAAATGTTTGCGGATCATCGAGGTGGCGATTGACAACCTCATAACTGATAAGTGCTGTGTGATTTCCAATTGCATGCAGATAAAGCTTAGCACATTTCAGTATTATGGGCAGCTGCATTTTTTTTTTTACCAAAGTGACAATAAACGTTCTATTATCGCTCACAACTTCAGGCAGAAGCCACAACTTTTTAGATCAAAACGGTCAGTAGGCTTGCACGACACTTGATGATCCAATGTTAACTACATCGAATTTCAAATAGGCTGAACGGGAAATAGTTCGAATGGCAAGAAGGTCCAATGAAACACTTCACAGGTAGAAACTGTTCTACCCAGTCACCTAGAGTAATATTGGGCAGTATCATAGACATAGGATAGTATGGACCATTAGAAGAGAGTTTTCAAAACTGCCTATATGAACCCACACTTGTAGTCAAATTTCAACACATCACTGACCCATCACAATCTGGGGTGATTAAGTCTTAAGCCAGTAACATAATTAGTTACTTAGTCTTCAAAGGTCAATCTTTTGGTGGCCATCCTAGACAATGATTACAGTGTCCACACCCTTTAGAAGCACTGTCAACATTATGTTGCTTTTACTGTTGGTGGTGTCTGGAGTGAAAGGCTCCCAGGGGGTGTGGTGTAAGGAAGGCTTCAGAAGGGGCAGCCTTCTGTGCCAAGCCCCAGTTGGTCAGGTTAGCCAGGGTCTGGGCAATCCTAGAACTCTAGTCTAGGATTCCTCCACAGAAACTTCAAGATAAACTCAACCAAAATTAAAGAAAATGCATACTTTTCCCTCGTCAGACCTCTTACAGAATATGCCTCCACAGTCTTGGGCCCATACACCACTAGACATATTAACCAGCTAGAAATGGTGCAAAGAGGGGCGGCCCCATATGTTACCAACCGGTACCATAACCGCTCTAGCATGAGTGATATGCTGGTCAATCTACAACATTTGGCGGTCCCTGCAGGCAAGCTGCCAGACAGCAGGCTCACCATGCTGTACAAAATACACCACCACCTGGTAGCCATTCCCCCTGCCCTGTACCTTGTCCCCATAATCTGCCCTACCCGCCACTCCCATAGCTACAGTTTTCAAATTCCCCACTGCCTTGCTGACTACCGCAAATTCTCCTTTTTCCCCAGGACAATTTGGGACTGGAACGGCCTCCCACCTGATATTTCTGCCGCCGTTTTTCACTGGAGTCCTTCAAGGCTCTAGTGTCCAAAACAAACTAAACATAACGTTACAAACACACGATAACCACTAAATCTGCATTTAAGATCATGATATTGTCGTTTTCTAGCTAAATTATCCTACAACTAACAGCATACGCAACCACGACAGAATCTTCACTATGTTGAAGGCGGTCATTTCACGGAAGAAGAAGTCCTGATTCCTTCTTTATATCCCTGTTCTCATTCAGGTCTGGGACTGGAAAGTTTTCATGCTGTAACTTCCATGTTTTTCTGTAGTCACACCAATCCCTTTATATATGTTGTGAGCCCAGTTTGTTTGTGTTGCTTGTTTATTTTTTGTTCCTGTAGTGATCCTGTTTTGGTTTAGCACCATCAACTGAGATTACTGACAGGATTTACCAAAAGCACCATTATTTTCATATTTCTCAACCCTCAAAAAACAACAGCTGTTGAGTTTGAATATTTAGTAAAAATGATTCAAAATCATATCCCTCATCCATGATTAGCAGTGTAGCCAGCTACAAGGTTCTTGAAGAAAATGAACGGAGTTTTGGAGAATGTACCACAAAACTGGCCAAAGGAAACTTGGCTAGGTTATCACCCACAGAATCATCCTACTTCTGGGCTAAGATGTATCCTACATGTGTTTGGGGTTTTCCTTACAGAGTTGATATATACATGGAAATATTTGATGTTGTACTCTTTAGTTGCTTGCTTTTTTTTTAGGTTCCGTCCAATGTTTTTTTTTTTTTTTTTTTTTTTTTTTACATGCAATAGTAGGCAGCATTCAAAGACTTGCAGCAGATGTTGGCATAGAGCTGCAGAAATGTAATCAAGAAAGGCCTGTCGCTGACTGCCGCAGACTGCTGCCGAAAATGAACCATCGTCAGCTCAAAAGTTTCACTATTGTATATTATTGATACCTGGCTGCAAGCACCTGCCCTGACAACCAATGGCTTTCATACTACATTCCACAGGGCTGGGTATGACATGAGCTGAATGCCATGTTGAATTACAAAATAGATATACCTAATAAAAATTAATAAAGTTTCTGTACAATCATGTAACAAACACTTAAGACAATGATAGAATTTACCAAATGCACAGACCGGTTAGTGCATTCACTATTCAGCCACACATGTATGTCAACAGACGATGGATATAATACTACTACTGAGTCAGTGTATGGGTTACTTAGGAAGACACGTGTGCACCTGAAGATGGTCATATACATTTGTGTTATTTACTTTCCTGATTTCAGAAGCGACAATGCATGATGTGACCAACATGAATATCAAGAGGATAGGGTGAAGAGACTGATGACTGGGACCAAATCCTGAACTGACTGGTCTCAAGAGAACCAGCTGCCACCTGTGTCAGCATCAGTTGGTTAGTTTTGTGCCTAAAAAATGGATGCAGTGAAAAAAAGCATGCAACAACTGCAGGCTGACGTTGTAGAAATGATGCAGATATGGACCACAAACTCAGGCTCCATTACTGCTGAGGATGATGTCAGTGAGATTGGGAACCTTGTAGCCTGTGCCACAGTAGCAGTTCAAAAACTTGCTAAAAAATTATCCCAAACATATTTGTTTCATGCAAATTTGAGTTCTGTAAGTAGACATGCAAATGTCAATGTTCAGAGGGGGACTACATCAGGTGAACAAAGACACACACTCCATGGAAGTAAACATGTATTGGAACAGACACATGGAAACAGCGGCAGCAAAACAGAGGAGCATGTTATTAGTGATGCAGAGTCTGATCAGACTGAAGATTATAATCATGATAATGATCTGGATTGTGTGACCAACGAGAGTGCTGGAGACCTGTTTCATGTATCAACAGACAATGATGATGACGATTGGCCACAATGGCCAGAGACAGATGCCAGATCAGAGCCTGGTGCCAGTGAAAATAAGAAGCATAATCAGGTAATTATGAATCCTTTGGATGAATAGAAACTTCATGACTTTACAAGGTTAATCACAACTATCGTGAAATATGTGATATGAATACAAAGTGAGGCCATTCCTTGCCTGACTCAAAAGCATAAAATTGTGTGGATGTTGTGATAGTATTTCCATTTTACCTCCTTAATTACTTAACAGTAGTCCAAAAAATAAACATGCATGCACAAAGTATTGATCAGTTAAACAGCAGTGAGACTGAAACTGCAGGTATGCATAAAAAGGCCAGCAGTGTTGGTCTGGCCAATACTTGAAGCCATGTTGTTTTATTCACATTACCAAATGTATAAACAGAAATACATAATTGGTATGTCGATATGGACTTGATGCACATAAGGTTCCACATAAGTAAAACTTGTTTGTGGGAAGAGAAAATTGTGACACTTAAGATGGACATGTGAAATACACACTTTTCATGTTTAAGATACTAGTTATTGTCTTGCTTTGTATGGTAGGAGATGACAGATGACCTTGCTGCTGAGGTAGACCAATTAACAGATGCCATTATGGGGGATGACGATGATGACTTTGGTGATGAAGATTTTGATGACTGTGTCATGCAGGTAACTGGAAAGACATATTAGCTATGTATGTTAAAAAGAAAGAAAAAAAATTAGGCACTTCATAGACTAATAATCTTGAAATCCGTTGGTTCAGTATTGACAGAAATACTAAAAGCTGTGAATATGTTCAAGTTAAAACTTTGGAAATGGATTATCCCAGACAGTAGTTTGAGAGACTAATCCAAGGAGAGACCACCTACCTTTTAGACCACATTTATAAGGCATCTTGTGGTATCTTGCCTTGTTCCAGTGATCAGGGTATAAAAGGTGCTGCAATAGTATACTGCAAGTCTGATGGGAGCCCAGTAGGTCTGATCAGACTGGCAGATGGGTAGCCCAGTAGGGGGAGCTGGCAGATGGCCACAAACCTGACTTGGTCACCTTTTGTCAGATCAGCTCTTAACCCCGGGGACTGTAAGAGCGGAGATATTGGCTCTAAATGCATCGTGTTACCAAATACTGTGGGTCCACAGGTTTAAATAAAACTGCAGAGGAGCGAATCTGACACCTGCCAGGGGTTTCCATATTAATGGTGCTGACATGCCTCTGTTTCTTTGCCTGCTGTCATAAAAACTATGTATTTTCTGCTTTACGCAAATATGTGTAGTTTTCTCACACTGTGGAAAGTTTGCAAGTTATTTTAAAGCATTCAAAGTAGTGCTGTAGTCACTGGGTCACATTTGCACTTTGTAACAAGATTACTCTAAACATGTTATAGCTAGAAATTTGAAAATCTGTACCTTGAACCGTAACTTAGGAAGTCAATGTTTAGTTTTTCTTTAATCAAATTTTTTTATTTTGTGCATGTTTGAAGTGTTTTTGGTACATCTGAACAATTCATGTTTGATGTTCAAAAGTCGTATTAAGAAGTGGGACATATCCCCCAAAATTTGCTTCACAAGTTACATACTAATCTTCCCATTCTCACATAGTTTGTAAAAACTGATCAAACAGTTTTTGAACAAGGCTGTCTCATAATTTAAAGATTCATATGAAACTTGAATGTCAGAAAGCTGCAGTCAAAGGGAAAAGAGTGACAGGCTGTTACATTGAGTCTAAAGACTACATCACTTTGTTCTTATGTATATACATCGTAATAAAGTTATGCCATTTGATGCATTGTCACAGTGAAAAAAAAAAAATAAAAATAAATAAATAAATAAATAAACATCCCAATACACTGAAAAATTAAGTTTTTGGTCGTATCTTGAACAAACTTGAGGTGTAATGTAAGTTTGAGCTTGTTTGTTTCACACCTGCAAGGTTAAATGCTATTTTGATCATAAGTATTTATTGTGACTCTTATTGCTAAATGAACAGGTATTCAATAAATGAGACAAGTATTGTATGTACAATGGAGCCACACACATCCTACAGTCCCAGTTTCCTGACCAGGTGGATTTGAATTTCTAGATAAACAGTGAATCCTGGCTTTTCTTATAAAAGATGCTCACAGCAATGGTCAACTTTGGGATTAACTTTCTTATGAAAGTAAAAGTAAAAGAATTGCAACAAAGCCGTATTTTCATTAGCCCCCAAATGGGGGTATATTACCCTTTCAAATCCTGAAATACCCTCTGAGAAAATTCTAAGGGGTCACAAGTCTTATTTATTTACATGTAAAATTGGTAAAAATCTAGTCTTCTTTCCTGAATTTCCCTTCTATGACCCCCTGAAAAAACCCTAATGGAAACACTGCAAAGCTACGTGGTGTGAAGGGAGATCACCGTTACCTTTGATAGAAAATGTGTAAATAGTTAATTCTGAGGAAACGGGCTTGAAATTTAGCACAAAGTGGGCCTCAATTGGGATAGTTGCAATGCTCCAGCTGCCTGCTGGCAGAGCAGGCATCATTGTTTTATTGTCATAGTTCCTATCTTTCAATTAAAAATGTGCACCACCTGTAAATTGTATGTGCATTTACCTGCAATTTCTTGGAACTTTTGACCACATTTTTTTTTTTTTTTTTTTATGTGGCGGTTATATTTTGTGTTGTATACTAACCATAGCAAATTGAAGAGGCAGAGAGAAGTTATCACAATGAGTCGGGAAACCTGGAAGAGGAAGAAGAAGATGAGGATGACTATGGTTTGTTAAATCAATTTATATTGACCTTTTGACAGTTCTGATATAGCTGTTGCCCTGGGACACGTTCTCCTGATAAGCCTCCGCTGTATTTTTCAAACTGTTTTGTATATAACCATCGGTCAAATTGAAAATACTACAACATGACTGATAGCCAGATGCTGTATTCAGACCCCATATGGACTCGGGAACTTGTGTTCCTGAAGCCTTCCATGTGAATGGAAATAATTTAATCTAAGAGTAAAGGGTGACTGATGTGCTGTACCTGCAGTGGATGATTCAACTTCTTATTGTACATATGTTGCAGCAATGTAAACTGAACAGATATGACCTTTTCTGACAATCACTGACTGAGGACAAGTTCAACCTCACTAAAAAAATGTTTGTGGGCATTGTATCTTGACAAACGCTCACAAAATATCAGCAGCTTTCACTTGGTACATTTGTCACACAAGAGAAGGATTTCTATTTAAACTTGTTGATCGCCACCCTCACTTAACTCATATCAGTTTAGCTGCACATTCCTTGCCTTCGGTTTAGCTTCATACTTTGTATTCCTGTAGATCCTACTAATCAGCCACAGGACAAAAAGTACTTGGATATACTAAAGCAGTATTTTGGTTATGCCAAGTTCAGACCGTGAGTACTTTTATGTAGTCTGATGTTATTGTGGGATAATTACAAGTCAAGATTATGAACAATGCGTACTCTTATGCTTTGTTTTCTTGAATGGAGAAAATGTCGACAAAAGCACATTCTGAGTTCAAATAGTTCATGAAAGTATCAAATGTAGCCTATTTTTATCATTTCAATAATGCACGTTAAAATTTACCAAAAATTTTTTAAACAATGTTTAATTTCTTTGAATTAAAGATTCTTCAGCTTTCAATATGTTTTAAGGATTTAGGGTTTTCATGTCAACTTTATTCTTTGATTTAAAGTTTGGATGACATGCAGAAACAAAATATTAATTACCTTTGTTAGTGCATGTCTACCCATGGATATATGACGTGTGTTTTAGCTGAAAGTGTTGCCACTTGCAATTTGACTTTTCTCTGTTGCTAGGTTACAGTGGAAGATCATCAGTGCAGTTATGAATGAAAAAAGGGATAATTGTGTTGTCATGGCAACAGGTCAGTATCCTTTGTTTGGTGCTGAAGGATGTTTGAAATTTGAGCTGTCTTGCTAAAATATGTTTCTGCAATATGTGTTCTGTGTCAAATATAATTTGTGACAAATAGTGTGTGCTGAACAGGTCAGTTTAAGCTTGATTTTCAAAAGGGAGTAACATTTTTCTGGGTGTGTGACAGGCTTCTCCAGTACTTCATGATAAACTGATCCCAATAATATTCTTATTGTTGGCAGGTTACGGGAAAAGTTTGTGCTATCAGTACCCATCAGTGTTCACAGGTGGCAGCACTGTTGTCATTTCTCCTTTGATATCACTCATGGAAGATCAAGTTTTTGCACTTGGGTAGGTTAATAATTTTTATACACATGCAGATGTATGTCTTTGTAACTGGAAATTACATGTGCTGTCAGCAGAAATGATTAAAACCAACGGTGTTGTTAAAATCTATAAATTAATATGCTCAGTATATAGATTTAGACTTGAAGTATTAACTATGCTGTATGTTTTGTGTCACACCTGCACTTCACACAGTTAATCAAGTAGATTGGAATTACTGTTTTGCTTGATTGATACGGACAAATTTTTAGTATTCCAACTGATTCACCTTTCATTATTATTAGTATAGCATTAAAAGAGACAGCTGAGTGACCTCATTGCTGTTGCACATTCTGGACTTCACAACGTCTGGTCATTTTTAAATTTTGCAGATTAACTTGTTTTTACATTGTCATTCTTCAGTTTGTCTGTGGAAGCTTTAAAATCTGTAAACGTGGACTGTTTTCAGCGTTGTGAACATCAATGCTTGCTTCTTGGGATCAGCTCAGCAAAACACTGCAGAGGTTAGGCGAGGTATCCTCAAGTAAGTGACCACTTATTCTCAAACCACAGTCCAGAAGCAGTCAGATCACTATCCACATGTTCACTGGAGTGAATATATGAAATTTTCTGTCAATTGAAACAGTTTTGGTTGGTTATGTCAATGTTTAATAATTGTTGATCGTGTGAAGTGTCAAAAGAAGCAATATTTTACTCAAGTTACACAGGAAAATGTAAGTGTTCACATATCTTCTTTTTTTTTCATTAATGTTAAAAAATAGATCATATACCATTAATGAATATGCATACATGTACACATAAACCACCTAGTGATGTGACACTAAAGTATAGTTCTGAAATTATTGGTGTTTCCATGATATAAGACAAGATGTATGTTGTAACATGAAACATTGGACAAAACCAAGACAGACATAAAGATATTCTTGCAACCATGGTGGTTGATATAAGTAGTGTGAATCTGGCTTTATCACTATTTATAAATGTGATCCATGCAATGCATGCTTATAAGGTGGGCAACCATGTTCACCATATATGGTAGCATTCATTAGGGATATGCATAGGGCAATGTAGGAAAGTAAGTACAGATTGGACATTCACAATATTTCGCTGTCAATTTCAATGCATTACAACTGTGTTGCAGTGGTGAATATAGAGTCATCTACATGACACCAGAGTTTGTGGAGGGTGGGTCTAATCTACTGAAAGACCTGAATGGTCGGATAGGTGAGTGTTTCCTTATGTGGGCACAACCTATGCCCCTTCGCCACTGCAGGGGACTACAGATGTCAGCCAGGGCTTCCTCTGTAGATAGCATTTGTAGCCAAATGGTAAAAATGTATACTGTATTCATCTTAATAAGCGCACACTCCCTAATAAGCACACCCCCACATTTTTTTCAAAGAAAGGACCCCCAAAATACCCCATAGTTTTCAAGCAAGTGGTAGAATTTATTGTTACACTTAGAATCTACATTTTTTCAGCTTTTCTGGAGGGAATTTTTTCATAGCGCACTGTGTGCTTATTAAGATGAAAACGGTAGTGATGGCGACATTTTTCATGTTTGTTTATGATTTTTAGCTCTGCTGACTTGTCAGTCAGCAGAGCTTATAGAATCCGTTTGCGTCCGTCTGTCCGTCCGTCCGTCCTTCCGTCTGTTGTTAGACTTTTTATATTTTCGACTTCTTCTCAAAAACCGCTAAATAGAATGTTTTGATTTTGCACATGGATGATCCCCAGGTGGACCTCTACCAAGCTTGCGAAGGAGATGATGATGCAATAACTTTCTATTTTTCATGAATTTTTAAAATTTTTTTTGAAAAAAATTAAAATTTCTTCATCTTAAGAACTACGAAGCCAATTGCTTTGATATTGCACATAAGGTCATCTGGGGTCAACTAGTTCTTATTTTGGCCACCAGGTGGCGCTGTGATTTATTCCCATTTTTTATGAATTATTGCCTGTTAAGGCTATTTTCGACTTCTTCTCCAGAACGGCTGAACAGAATTGCTTAAAATTTTATCAGAATATAGTTGGACATTAGACAATGAAAGTTTGTGAAAATAATGTGGATATGTTAATTTTAGGCAAAGTTATGGGATATCAAACTTCGCAACTGTAAGGAAGTGCTGCAGGTATATATATATATATATATATATATATATATATATATATGTATATATATATATATATATATATATATATATATGTATATATATATGTATAATAATATATATATATGTGTGTGTATATATATATATATATATATATATATATATATATATATGGCAGTACAGTGCATATATTACACTATTGTATTTACCCTTTTGACTTCTTCTCAAAAACCGCTCTATGGAATGTTTTTAATTTTGCACATGGATGTTGCCCAGGTGAACCTCTACCAAGTTTGTGAAGGAGATGATGATGCAAAAGTTTTTCTATTTTTAATGAATTTTTAAATTTATTTTTTGAAAAAAAAAAATTCTTCATCTCAAGAACTACATGGCCAATTGCATTGATATTGCACATAGGGTCACCTGGGGTCAACTAGTTCTCATTTTGGCCACCAGGGGGTGCTGCGATTTTTCCCTATTTTTTTATGAATTTTTGCGTGTTAAGGCTATTTTCGACTTCTTCTCCAGAACAGCATGAATTGCTTAAAATTTTATCAAAATATAGTTGGACATTAGACAATGAAAGTTAGCGAAAATAATGTGTATATGTTAATTTTTGACAAAGTTATGCGATATCAGACTGTGTGACTGTAAGTGAGTGCTGCCACTGTACATCGGCAGCCATTGAAACAGCAAGGTATCTCAATTAATAATACATGTACTACCATGGACAAGTCAGGTCACCCTATTCAATTTTGTTTCCTGAATAAAAGCAGATCCAGTCAGCAGAGCACAGGATAATCATGATCCTCTTGTTTCAATGTGGGATGCATCAGGCAAATTAGCTGTTTCACAAATTTTGCACAAATATTCACAATGTTGGCTATAAAATTAAGATTTACCAGAGGAAGCTTTCATCAGCAAAACTCTTTTGGGGGTGGGTGGGGATGGGGTTGCAATCAACTGAACCACAGCAAGATGACCAAGTGCATGCTATATGCCTACATCCCATGCACAATTCATGTTCAAAAGTGTTTTCTGTTTGTGTTCTATTTGGGAGAAAGCATTAAAGTCAGCTGAATTTAAATTTCAGGTGTTGGTTAATGTGATATTCGCCACTTCACTGAGAACTATGTGTAAGTCTATAACATGAATGGTTCAGAGTTCTACAGTCTATTACCATTTCCTCTCCCATGCTAAAGCTGAAAGCTCCATTCATCATTAAATTGTATTGATTGTCTTTTAAAGTATTTAAAAATCAGTGTGTGAAGAAACAGTTATACGGTTGGAAAAAATTCACATTCATGTCTTCAGGTACAAATATTTCTTGCAAAGAAATAGACAGCTTGTATATACAGAAGTTTACATCTGTTGTGCATTAACATGTAGTATACTACCTTTCTGTGCAATACATGTATTTGGTTCAACTAGGACATTTTTTTTAGGGTTTGAATACTATAGCTTGGCACCTGTTGTACTGAGAGCCATGACAGGAATGCATGCGTATTTAATCATATTAATGGAAGTATACTTGTATGTTGGAGGTATTGACCTAATTGCCATAGATGAGGCCCACTGTGTGTCTCAGTGGGGCCATGACTTCAGACATGCCTACAGGACGCTGGGCAACATTAGGTCTGTCCTGCCAAAGGTGGGTATTACAGGCTAGGTTGAGAAATTTTTCAAAGAACCACTAGTCCACAGGACAAGCAATTTCAAATTTTCGCTTATTCTCCTAGTAACATCACTTGTCCAGATAAGGCTGATTTTGATACTGGAGCCCAATCTAGTGAGAAATCAATGGACCAAATGCAATGTTGCATTAACTGTTTAAGTGTCAAATTTTGGACTGAGTCAACAGCTTTTCTTGGTATGCACTGGGCGCAATGCAATGTGCCCAATGCAGGCCAAGAAAAGCTGTTGACCTGGGGTATTCTCTGTGGAACCATAAGCATACTGGTACTTGAATGAAAGGCCTTTTTATGAGAAATACAAATCTGGGATGCTAATGATAATTCAGACTAGTTTAACTTATAAATAAGTAGAGCGACTTTAGACGTGATTGGCACTGAAAGAGTTAAAATACCTATTTACTGCCAGTCATCACAACAATTGTAAATTAGGTTGAGATTGTTGCTCTTTGCTATGGTTTAGAATTTGCCTGCCTATTGGACAAGGTTTAAGGTACTTGTTCTTAAGTTACAAAGAGTTCTCTTCCCCCTAGCAACAGGACATAGGAATGTTCATGTCCTGTGAGCATAAAAGCAATGCTTTTGCAACCTTCATTCAACGGGATTAATTAAGATGTATAATGTTTGCAAATCAAATTACCTTGTTTACTTTCCTGTCTGTCATTGAGGATGTACATAAACATATATTTAAAGATAATGTTAAATACAATCTGGCGTGAGAAACCAGTATAAGTACATGGGAACCCAGTTGGTATGAAGCAGCTTTATAGAGGTGGTGGTATAAGCAGTGGTTTGACGTGTTTGGTTGACAGGTCCCTATCATGGCACTGACAGCCACAGCCACCGCTGAGGTGAGAAAAGACATCTGCAAGTCACTGCGACTCAGGAACCCACTCATCACCTCGACAGGCTTTGACAGGTACACTTGTGACACTGGTTCATGTCATGTAGAATTCTGTGTTTAATGCCAATACTGTAGTAGCTATAATGTGGTACACATGCACCATGCATCACTGTATGTGGTTGGTGTGAAATTGATGTATGGAAGGAAAGTGAAAAGTTCATGAAGTAAAGGTTCTCTGTTAGACCTGTCTGGCTTCAAAAGATAGACATACTTGAAATATGAGAAAAGAAACAAACTTTTCCTTTGTGTTTTTGTGCAAAACATGCTGCATGTTTTTCATGGTACTTTGAGTGGCCCCATTTACATATATATACAGGTGGTCTAGCTGCAACTGTTTATTTTACAATCACTGGGACTGAATATAATGCCCCAGCTTGTTTCCACTTCAGTTAAACATTGGTGGATGGCTTAACTAGGATAAGCTGTCCAGCTAGAAAGGGTACATGTTGGTTCAGGGGTAAGTCAAATTGTTCTTATCTGAACCTGTACTATGCAAATTTGGTAATTATGGTTTGTTTGACAGGTATTTTTCTTTCATATGAAGCTCTGCATTTATAAGCAAAACTTTACGTATTTAGCTAATTCATCAATTGCCACATTCATATTTATTCATTATTATGTGGGTATTCTTTGCTGAATATTTAGCTTAGACAAGGAGCCGCCACTCAGAGAGACATGTACGGGTAAAAGGCTCCGAAACATGTTGAGTAGTTACCCGCTGAAGACCCTTTAATTTATTTGGGCTAATACACCCTATGTCAAAATTTTACAGAGGAACATGTGCAATATGGACAATAGTACTCCTATGTATATAAGTTAGACAGGGACAGGTTAGCTTATGGAGAGTAAAGAGTTCGGACTGCGGAATAGGGTAATGACTACTAGGAAGTGGTTTTGGACAAAAAGACACAAATACAATAAATAGAATGTTATGCTGAGAAAAGGATTAGCTCTGTAATGTTTGATATACTGTATCTAAAAGCAAATCCGTGCTTTAAGTCCAGTTTTCTGTATGATAAAATGATTAAGATGTGAATGTGGATCATTTAAAATGATCCACATGTATGTATATTTTATAATTGATTGCTTTTGTATGATACATGCACAGGTGTAGTGTATCTTTCAGTATGTTGTGCAGTGTTTATTGTGGATTTTTCTTTTTAACTGGCCACAAAATGAGCACACTGTAACAAAATAAATCTTATTCTGATTGAACTATATGTAAAATTTTGAAAAATGAACTGTCAATTTGAAGTGTTTGATATCAGTTATATAGTTGAGCAGTTATACAGCAATATGAATTGTCCTAGAAGAATGTAGGCTCTGAAGCCCTGGGAGCAGTCTGAAGAGAGTGTGGGGCAAAGGCTTTTGGTTACATGCTTTTCCTTGGATGGAAGAGTTGAAAAGCCTGCACATGACCACTATGGGTCATATTTTGACAGATGTACCTTTTATGGTTTAAAAAAATCCAAGAATTTTGTATGTGATAGATCTTTAAAAGCATTTGATATAAAAAAATTATATATATATTGATAAAATTAACAATTCTCAAGTGAGGTGGGATAACAGTTGTCATTGTACATAATACTTGTGTGTGTGTTTTGGGGTGGGTGGGTGGGTGTTGGTTAAGATACTGTAAATATTTAGGCAATAAGTCCAATACAAGCAGACTCCAGGGCATGGGCAAAAACAAATTATGTGGTCCTTAATAAGATTTTGAGTGATGAAACTGTCATATTCTACTGTAACCAACAATTCTTGCAGCCTGATTTTTTTTCTCTTGTTAAAGTGAACAAGTGATGCTGTCTGGCATTGCATTGTGTCGTTTGTACTAATTTGATTGTTAATGAAGGAAAGAGTTTCATTTTTGACCATTTTGATGCCTTTCAATGCTTTCCAGCAAAGTATTTTTGGCCACAGTTATTTTAATATTTTGAATTTAGTTTTTTAATATGACAGGCGTACAAAATATGTAAGTATTTGACAAGTGTCCTGATATCCATAGTGACAAAATGGAGTGAGCTAAAAAGCAATGTGACCAATACAGGGTCTACTTTGCATGTAAATGAAGGTATTTGCATTCAAGTTGTTTTTATTTCTTTAAAATAAGGCAATCACATACATGTGATCCAATAAATAAAATAACTAAGGTCTTGACATTTTGATCATTTGCTACATGCAGAGAATAAGGCTTTGACATTTTTGTATGATATCATGTGAACTTGCAATTTTGCAAAGCAATTCATCCTGCTGGAGCGTAATGAGCTGAAATATGTGCAGGGGTTGTGAACTGATGGAATTCTTTGATTTTGCACCATCGAGTGATAAAACGTTTTTCACTTGGAGCAAACAAAAGTGACATATTTTGAATGTTGTGTTTTGGTTGTAGAGAGTATTAATGGACTCTGATTTTGCTGCGGCTATGAAAAATCACCCTTGGAACACTTTTTGAAAAATATGGACTGAAGAAGTTTTGCCAGTCATACATTTAACCTGTTTTTCACCATCCAGTGTGTGTGTGTGTGTGTGTGTGTGTGTGTGTGTGTGTGTGTGAGAGAGAGAGAGAGAGAGAGAGAGAGAGAGAGAGAGAGAGAAGAGAGGAGAGAGAGAGAGAGAGAGAGAGAGAGAGAGAGAGAGAGAGAGAGAGAGAGAGAGAGAGAGAGAGAGAGGAGAGAGAGAGAGAGAGAGAGAGAGAGGAGAGAGAGAGAGAGAGAGAGAGAGAGAGAGAGAGAGAGAGAGAGAGAGAATTTTTAAAATTCGTTCGTTTTTTAAAAAACGTTGGTAATGATAATGTGAAGGACAGGTAACAGATTGTAGGAAAGGCATTATACATAATGTTTATTCTAGGTGAAGCCATTAAAATATTTATTATGTTACACTGGGAGAATAATTTTTACTTGTAGGCCCAATTTGTACCTTTCTGTGACTCTGAAGAGTGGAGACATCATCAAGGACCTCAAATCACAGATGACAAAGACTGGAAGGGATGCCTTTGAGTTTGAGGGACCAACCATTATTTACTGCCCCACTAAAAAGGCAACAGAAGATGTCCACAACATGGTCAAAAGTAAGTGTAAAGGTGTAAGGCTAAACAGAATGTAGGTGGTGGTTTCTCAGGGACCACAACATCAGTTTTTAAGCATTACCAGAAATCCTTGTATTTCCACATCAACATCAAATTTTGGTCAGAATGGTCATGAGAAACTCAGTTAATGTTGTGTAACATTGGATTATTTTAAACAATTTTTGCCTACAAAATTGTGAAGTTGAAAAAAGTTGTATGTAGTAATTACACATTTTTGCATTAGGGTGAAAATTAAATTTTAAGCAGCCAACATTTCATCACATGTGAACATACCACAGGATGAATGGAAATGAGGAAAACTTGATTATTTGGTGAACAATATAATAAGAGTATGTAGTCACAATCACTGATATATATAAAGTATGCTATCTCAACGGGATTAGGTTATCTTTATTCTTATGTTGTCTATCGAACTGAAAAAGCCAAAAAGGATTGATAAAATTAATTTTTACCTTGCAAATAATGTAATGATTTGAAATGAGGATTCCATCTGTTACAGCATTTATTCCAAACAGCTCATAATGCATGGTACTGTAGTTTTTATAAGAATTGAAGTCTGTTTGAGCGTAAAGAAGGTACAATAATATGGAGGAGAAGGATATATTCCTGTTGTATTTTTCAGTGTTGCGTATACCCACCGTGCTGTACCATGCAGGTCTTTCCATGTCTGCAAGAAAGAAGGCTCACCACCAGTTCATCAATGACGAAGTTCAGGTATCACATGCTGGAGATCTACTGTTGTGCCTTATTCTGGTGGCCTGTTATTCATAACTCCTAGCTGTGCAGGGTCTTAAACCATGTACCAATGTTGGCATGCACTGGATCATGTCCATTATGCATGACTGTGATGAATTGTACACTAATGCATGCTATCAACTTGTTCAGTGCCAACTGTGGTTAAGGTCTAAGTTCTTAAGATGAACTGGTCTCAATTACAACAAGGGTGCTATATTCATATTCCTTGAGAGAAGACCTTTCATTCAAGTAGCAGCATGTCTATACATGTAGATCCTGAGAATATAAAGGTCTGGGTCAACAGCTTTAATTGGCATGCTTAGGGCACATTGCACCCAAAGTGTGATGAGAAAAGCTGTTGACTCAGTCCAAAACTTAGCACTGAAAGAGTTAAAGATAACCTCTATTGCTACAGGTAACGTTATTACAGAAGAAGATTTGATTGTCATGAAATGGTGATCTTAAAAAATATGCAGTTTGTCATGAAAGTTATCTTTAGAGCAAAAACCCATATACATGTACTTTATTTCATTCTTTTGTCTTTTTTTCTTGGTGACATGCAGTAACATTTTGTTTTGTTCTGAAAAGTTCATTTCCTAGTATAGATTATTTGAGGCCTGAAGCAGTAGCTTTTGATGTGTGATGACTAAGTGTTTGTGCACAATTTTAGATGCAAAGCCCAAGTTTTCCTTATTCCATTCTATAGGTAAATTGCTGGTACTTAAACATTATGTTTTACTTAGAAGGAAAATACACAGTAAGTACTTTCGATACATATCGGTCCCACAGCATATTAGAATAAAGCTTATGTACGGCACGTAATTTACACCTGGGTGTTATTGGTTACAGGTAGTGGTGGCAACCATAGCGTTTGGTATGGGCATTGATAAGCCTGACGTCAGGAACATCATCCACTATGGAGGTAGGATACTGACCCTCACATTTGATTGTCACTTCAAAACTTTGTTTTCAATGGTACTGTGCAATGGTAACTTTAACCAGAAAAAGCCAAACCAGAAAAAGCCATTTCTATGGGAATATGTTTTAATTTGTGGAACATGGTAGTCTATCTTCTCAAGCTGCCAGTGGCAAAAGAACAAAAGTTCCAGGAATCCCTGACTTCAATGGCAGTAATCTGTATCCATGGTGTCTCTTGCATAAAGGGCCCCCTAGTGGTAGGCCCAGTAAGTATGCATACATATTGCCCATATACTTCACTTATATTCTCTTTCCAAGTAGATGCCTTTTCATAGTTCCTCAATGTGGATAATTTTGTCTGATTGGACATTTTTACCTACAGTCCTACTGTTGCGTGACTGTCACACTGGTAAGTTGTGTACATGTACTTGTGTGTGAGACCAGAGTTCCAGAGGCTCGGGTCACCAACCAGGAAAATTTTGTGTGTGGTTGGGAATCTTTTGTTTCAGGCCATTATGAGGTTTTGAAAGATAAGTTCAGATAGTAGTCTCCCTGTTTTGGCTGCTTGTACATCAGCTACAGTGGAATAAATATAAATATGCAAATTTACAAAAGTGATTATTTGTGAGAAATACTAACCTATAGACCACTCAGAAGCCCTCCCAACCTCCATGAAGTTTGGCTATCCCAAAGAAAGAGAAGACAATTGAAGCATAGTGGCAGTGTGCACACTGGCTAGGGCTATAGTTGGGGAAGATGACTGCATACAAGAGGTGCAGATAAGTAACATGGTACCCAAGTTTGTTCCCAGCAATGGTGCTCCTGGCTACAGGCATCTTAGTCAAGACCTGCTACCATCGTCCATTGGAAAGTATTGTATACAAATGAAAAAGTGCACTATGGACATTTGCATGTTTGTTTCAGTCTCACAGGGAAACAGTTTCCAAAAGTTCAATACTTTACGCTTTGCTCCCATTTTAGCTCCAAAAGAAATTGAGTCATACTACCAAGAGATCGGTCGTGCAGGCAGGGATGGCATGCCAAGCACTTGTCATGTCTTCTATGCTTCTGGTGACTTCGCTACCAACAGGTTCCTGCTCAATGATATCAAGAACGCCAGCTTTTTGGATCATAAAAAGAAGATGCTAAACAAGATGGAACAGTACCTGGCTACAACCAGGTGTAGGCGCAGGTAAGGGCCATGTAAGAGTGCTGTGCATGTACAATACATTGTAATTTAAAGTAGATCCTGAGAGAAGCACTACTTGAGATCACCAGAGCAGTCCATTTGTTCAGCTGTATCCAAATGCTGCTGAAAGTGTAGGTGAAAACCATTTAAATTATGGTGTTCTTAGCGGTTTATATTGTATTCAGTGTTAACCGATACCATGCTTGTTCCAAATGTTTGCATCTTTATCTAGCGGGAATGAATTGAGAATGGCATATTGAATTCCTAACTAAAGAGCTTTCATTTAGGTATTAAAGGATATGATCTTATGTCAGGAGAAAGATCTGAGTTGCCCGGCAATGACATGACTTTAACCAAGGTTTATGCCCATCTTATTGTAAAATGATGACATGCATAGGGTGCCACTGGACAAGAAACTCGCTCTCTGTGAAATTTACACAATGTTGATAGAATAGCAGCAATCGTTTTGCATGATATGTACAGTGATTGGAAAGTACATACATGTATTCAGTTCATCCTTACATCATATGTCATATATAACCAATGTGATCAGTGAGAATAAAGTCTGCAAAATTAACAGAGGCAGTATGTCAAGAAGAAGATTTTTGTATACCACAGATTTGAACAGCTGTCGATTAGCAGCTTCCATGCTCTGATCTCCAAGTTGTGAGATGTACAATACCAGCGTAGGGATGGAGGCAGACTTTTGGAGCAAAAGGATTTGTCGTAAATTTGCAGTGCTGTGTTTGTTGGTTTTGCAGAGCAATCCTGTCTCACTTTGAAGACAAGCCAATGACCAGCATGGGTGGAACAGATAACTGTTGTGATAACTGTAGACGCAGGTAACTGTTTGGTCCCTTAGGTTTTTAACCTAAAGATAAAAGATACTAGATTTTATACATCCATGTTGTGGACCCGTAGGGAAAACGGAAAAGTCATTTGTGCAGGAAATGCTGAAGATTTCTGTGTCAATTATGCAAACTACCATTTTGCCAAAATTGACATATATACTTTACTTTAACAGCAGTGATTAAGTATGCGTATATGTGTGTACTTACACAGACACACACACACAGATATATATATATGTATATATATATATATATATATATATATATATATATATATATATATATATATATATATATATATATATATATATATATATATATATATATATATACATACATATATATATATATATATATTCACATGCATACATATATATGCATTAACATGTATATGTGTGTGTGTGTAAACACAGATGTACATAAACATATATATATATACACATATACAAAAAAGACTGCATCCATACATATATATATGCTTGTATATATATGTGTGTGCGCACGCATGAATGTGTGTGTTAAACTTTCTAGAGACAGAAGGGGGACAGTTAAAAGCAGTTATTGTTTTGTTTTGTTTTTATCATTCTTACATTGTATGTCTGTCCACCCCATTGGAAGGTAATTTTAGCAGGATAAATAATTTAATTAAATATTAAACCTGTGTTCATTTGATTAAGACTCAAGTCAGCAACTTTCCTGGACATGGGCTTTAGATTTCTGTTTGTACATGGGTCATATCTACAATTCACTTTCAAAATCTGCACTATGATAAAAATAAACATGATGTATGTGATAGTTGTAGACATTTTTGTTTATTCAGTTGAATGGAAAGTATTAATTTTGCCGCGAAAGCTTTTTTTTTTTAGTATGATTCTTTTTAGGCCATTTTGATATTTGTATGGACAGGCTGGAGGCATCCAGGGATGGAAGCAATGTGGATGCACAGGATGAAGCCAAGGATTACACCAAAGAGGCCAGTCATCTCATGGAGGCCATCGAGGTACAGTGAAAACTCATTATAATGACGCCGTCTGTGTTCCCTAAGTAATGTGTTGGATAACTGAATATGTTGGATAAATGAATCAAATAACAAAGAAAATAAAGCTGTTCCCATGAAAATTTGTGTCATTATATTGAATATGTCTGATATCTGAGTATTGTTATGAGGTTTTACTATATATATATATATATTGTTGATAGACGTATGTGATTCTATCATGATGTTACCCTGTAGCCAAGGACCATCCAAAAGGGACACAATATTGCCAGGTTGTAATACCAGTAAAACAACCTCTCAGACTCTATTTTTTGAAGTAGAGTAGGGACAGCTTGTAGTTTTTAAATTGACCTTTTTTCATTTAAAAGTTCTATAAAATAAGCACACATCTATAATTTTTGCAAGGTGTTGTGCTTATAGTGTCTATGACAGTTTCTGTCCACATGGTTACCCAGGGTTTTCTCTTGGGTCCTCTCCAGTGTGAAGTTGGCAAAATTGTGCATTTTAAGGGGAGCAATCACATTATCTTTGTAATCAGTGAATTGGGATTTGACACCTGCCAATTAATGAATCTCATCACTGGTCACAGTACTAGGAGGCATATGCACGAACTGGACGAGGACAGTCCATGGGGAAGCCCTCATACTCGATGCAGTTGGCGATTCTATGGCCGAGTGGTCAGGCATAGCTGACATGACAAGTCAAATCATTCCTACGAATCCATCTGTGCCTCCAAAGAGAACGATTTGCTCATCTAAGCGACGAAGAATTGAACAATATGGCAATGTACGGAGAAGTCCACCTACAGGCAAACTGCTTGGGGAGTAAAGCGGTTGCACATCCATGTTTACATGCCTGTCGCACCATCTGTGTGAAAATATGTCAACAATTCCATGGCCTTGATCTTGTAAATCATGCGCAAAAGTCACATGATGGTCATGTTTTTTTTTCAATTTCTTTCACAATAAAATGTTGCAGTGCTTTTTGTAGATATCCCCTTTTTCTCTGGCCGTAATAAAGTGCTATAGTAGGGAGGTACATCCTTAAAGGCCCTTTTACAAAACCCCTTTGTCCCTTGTTGGTGGTATTAGTCCCTGTAATCTGTACCTTCTGTGTATTTGGGTATGTATCTACACTTGCTGTGGATACAGTACATATACATGTATATGTGTGTGTACATATGCTGTGAAAGCTCTTGAATTATTGGAAAGATTGACTGTTGGATTCTATGACTAGCACCTGTGAAAAGTGCATCATTGCTCTAATTTATATATCGACATTTGCTGCAGTCCTTAGCATTACAAGAGTGGGCAAAAAAAGTTCAGTGTTGGATGGTTACATTGACATATGTGCACATAATTGGCAGCACTTTGACATCCCCTTAGCCTGTCTTCATTACCCTGTCATAGCGCTGTCACACCAGTTCTGTGTACTACCACTGGCTACCAGATCAGTTCTTGGCAAACAATGAAGCCAAAGCTTCAACTGATCAATGTCTCGTGGATATGTGTTAAACAATTGTAAAATGTGTCTCAATGTGGACACTGGAATCGAACATGCTTCGGCGTTTCATCCCAGCTTGTCAAGGAAAATGCCATTCCGTGAGACGGAGTCACTTGTCATTGATTACAATCAAAAGAAAGAAAGTTCAATTCTCAAACCAACTACCACGGAAAAAAAAAGGCTCTGTGGAGCAAATGTGCACCAACAGAAACATTGAACAGGTGCACATATACAATTTAGGGCTTCTAAACCATTGGTGGCACAGCAGATGTCACATGTTTGAGTTGCCAAATTTCAGTCCCATAATAGGAAAGGTTGCAGTTAATAATTGTGCATGTTCGGTGTAAACACACCCCAGGATACAGAATTCTTGTGGGCGAAAGTTGTTTATTCCCATTGGATTGTGTGGTAAAGTTAGTGATACCTGGAATAAATTAGTTCCTTTTGGTGCTAAGGAAATAAAATTTTCAAAGTCATTTAAGTCACACAAGCAGATTCACTGTGAAAAATGTTTGAGTTTCGACATGCCATTGCCTTCAAGTTAAAACTGTTATGAAGGTGCAACTTGCAAAGGAAAGTCATGGGAATATACATGTACAATATCAGCCCTTCTGACGGAAGTGTCCTCTACATGAAAGATATGGGATCCTTTCATCTTTACTCCTCCTCACTGTATTACATTGTACATCATATGGCTCATCTCTGTTTTTACAGGTGACTGGGTCTCGGTTTGGGATTACTGTACCAATATATTTGTTGCGCGGCTCCAGCAATCAGCGTCTGCCAGCATACTTTAACAAACACCAACTGTTTGGCATTGGCAAGTGAGTATGACAGATGAGACTAGTTCCCTCGCACTAGACTGCCTTACTGCAGATTGGCTGATGAAAATTTGCTCTGACCAGTTTTTTATCAGGCTGGGTGTAAGTGGCTCCGTTGAAGACTTCTGTAGTTAAATTTAATAGGTTGCAAAGCTAAAATGACACTATGTCTGTGACCCTAATGTGAATTTTATTATGTAGTGTCCCATGGGGAATGGAGCATCAAAGAGATTCCACAATTACACATGTATGCATTGTAAATAGAATCAATAGTATATTAATATAAAACTGAAGGGATTTCTTATCAGGTTTGGGTTATATGAATGCAGTATCACATACTTAACTTTTGTGAATAACGTAGTCAACTTCAGATAGTTAATACCCATCACATGTACATGTGAGCCAGATGAGAGTTGACCCAGTCCAATGGGGAAATAGAAGGAGGGGTCATGGGGATGTGGACTTCAGTACGGTACATGGATTTCCATTGGTGGCTGAATATCTTCCAGACTAGTTAGGAAATTCTCACTGTTTGCTTCTGAATAATGATTATAGCTCCTGTGTTGTATTAATGAGTGGGTAACTGGATATGTATAGCATTCTGTAAGTTGGTTCTGTGTGATTGTTAAAGGATGTTATGTGAATAAGAAGCCAAAAACACATGTACAGTTGTTCATATGTACAGAAGAATCTGCAATTATGACCAAAGACCACCTGTGTTCAAACCGCCTGTATGAAGACCTCCACTTTACAGTCCCATTGTTGTTTAGCCTTAATTGCATCCCCCACTGAGACCACATTTTTCAGTCTCGGGCGGTCTTCGTAGGGAGATACAGTTTATATTGTATGATAAAGTGAGCAGTTTCTGTTGGCAACCAAGCATTATGAAGTAAGTTGGTGCTTTTTACTCTGAAGAACATTATGTTATTAAATTATGTCAGAATTTTTGTTGTCAGTTGATTGACATGGATTTGTTCTATGGTTGCCACATGGGCAGGGAAGTTTTGTAGTTCAAAATATGGATAGATCTGGAATTTTACAGTATTATGAGGAACTTGAACTGTTCATGCTTTCTGAAGTATTGATAAATTTTTCATTTTTAACTCATTCCATACCAGTTCCTGATTTTTCCGTATATTTACCAAGATTTAAGACAACAGTTACATATTTAAATTCTTGAAAAGAGCTTTCATTCAAGTACCAACATGCCTGTAGTCTTAAGTCAGTGGTTCTGGCACTGCCGGGCAAGTCATGCTGCAGCTACCCTTGCGGCAGCTGCAGCATGACTTTTCAGGCAGTGCTAGAACCACTGACCAAGGCCTGTGACCATAGTATGGAATGAGTCAATTTTATTACATCCACGTGATGCATATTAACAGATGCACTGTGCTGCTGGTCAAAGTGCAGTAGTCCCCCTCTTGATAGGCCGCCTGTAGGGAAGGTGCAGATGTGATCACATGAAACAGGTGGTATTTTTAATGGTGATAAAAATAACATCCAAAGATAGCTCAAGGGACCTTATAGGTGTTCTTAACGGGCAGGGGGTCTGATTGGAATAGTCTCTCAGAAGAGTGAGTACTGGACCTGTCAGAGTGTTGTAATCTTGGACTAAGAAGCCTTAGAAGAGTCATGCATGTGCATGTGAAAAGTGCTGAAACACAAAAAAAATGATCTCTGTCTGAGTTCTAAACATTTCATTTATGGTATCTAGTAGATGAAATTCAACATGTTGGTGTTCTATAATGCATGAACAGCCCATATGACAGCTAGTGGACCTATCAGTCTTGATTGCCCTTGGTATTTATTTCAAGCTAATCAAACATTGCAGAAGGAAAAGTACATCTGCTTGAAAATCCTATTTTTGTATTTTTAGGTACAGGTCAGAAAAATGGTGGAAAGCTTTTGGTAAGTCACAGTTATTGCCATTACAAAATCCAAACACAACTGATTTGGATGCTGCAATGCAGCTCATATTTTGCTTTTTACAGTACCGTGTGTGGGTCTAGAATATTAGTGCAAGCTGAATGATGTAGAAAGCCTTTTTTATTTGAAAAATTAGGGACTTTTTAAACATGTTAATTCTGCAGATTTTAGGCTGTGCAGCATGTATAAATACTGAAATTATAAACGTCAGAATGATGTTGAGCCAATAGTGATACATGTTGCACAAGTACATATTCACACAGGTGACACCTGATTCACAGTCAAATCACTTTGAACAGTTTCTAGCACCAAAATTAAAAATCTCCCACGACATTATTATGAATGAAGTCTCGTTTTTTTCTCAGGAAGTACAGCTATGTTTACAGTTTCTTTACCTAGAAATATTTGCATGTGAACAATCAAGGGTGAAACCAAACAGAATTCTCATATTTAATAAAATGGGTAACTGTTTGCGCTGTTTTTTACTGTTGTAGTTTTGGAAATCCTCACAAGTTTGACATCACGCAAGATTGATTTTATCTTGAAATACCCAACTGTCTGTAGGTTATCTCAAAGGGTCTCTGCAAGACCAGTTCAGCTTTTGTCATGATAGGGGTGGTTGATGGAGAAACTGTTGTTATTTGAGTGAGCAGTGACTTATTAAATTAAAGTTTTTGTGCACATCTTGTTTCTGAAATGTTTGTGTATCATACTGTGAATGTCATGCACTGACCGTCCTAGCTCGCCAGCTGACCTGTGAGGGACACCTGGTTGATGTACCCATTCCCCACGGCTTTGGGTCCACGGTGGAGCTTAGCAGCAGTGGCACCCAGTGGCTGAGGAGAGCCAAGTCCTCATCCAGCGTCAAGCTCACCCTGGTGCCCAACCAGGAACTGCTTACATATGAGAAAGAGAACACAAGGCCCACGGTGTCCGTCACGTTCGCGTCAACGTAAGTACCATTCCAGGGCAGGAATACAATGTATCACAGAACATAACAGTTACACTCTTATCTTGCAAGGAATGCACGAGTCATTGCATTTTTGTGAGCCCAATTTCTGTTTTAAAATAAAGCATCATATTATGAGACAGCATGTGGCATTTTTTACAGACAGTGCAAGGCATTTTCAGTAGCCCACTATAAACTTTTCTACTTGGGGAAAAAAAAACAGAGGAAAAAAATGGCATGGCTTCTTTGCAAATTATCATGACAATCTTTAAAAAGAGAGAAAAAAATCAATGTCAGTGCCATGAGCACCTGCTGTTAACCCTTTCCCCCTTAAACCCTTTAAACCCACCTAAACCGGCTGGTGGCCAAATGTCGTCTGCTTCAGTGTTTTCAACTAATTTCAACAGTAAGGAAAAACAATTTTCACTGAGAATTGTAGATGAGTCCTGTCAAGATCACATTCCCCAGGTCAACAACTTTCCTTGGCATCAGTTGGGCACTTAGTGCCCAACTCATGCCAAGGGGAGTTGTTGACACTGTCAATTTAAGGGGGAAAGGGTTAAGTAAAGCGCGGGTATTGTGTCTATGCAGGATCCTGCCTACTGTGCCCACACAAACATGGCTGTCCACTAAAGATGCCAGAGCAGCAGGTGCTGGCTATAAGAAAGCAGAAGTCGATCCCAAAGAAAAAGAGGCTCAGGTAAGAAGCCACGTATACCATTATCATGTATTGTGAAGTGTTTCATTTCTGACATGTATCTTATGATATACCAGTTACCAACAGGCTTAGGCAAGCGTATGGCCATAAATTCAGCAGAACATATTGTTAACCCCAGACAAATTAGTCATATATTTTTTCCATTTAGTCTATGCACATGTACTTTGTAAACCTTTTGCACCAAAAAGTCTATTGAATGGTTCATACTTGATGAAATGTCAGCTATCCATGTTTTGCATGCACCTCGCTTAATCTCCATGCTGTAAAGTAAATGTTTTGATTATCAATAAAGTGGACTAAAAACATCAAACTGAGAAAAGCATAATATGTGAATAGCTGCCAAAGTATCGTGCAGAATAGTTCACGCGAAATGTCTTTTTGACCCACTGTGAAATCCTATATTTTGGCAGCCATTCACATATTATGCTACAAATTTATTAAAAATATTTCATCCAATAAATCTATTGAATGGCAGAATCGAAGCGAAATCAAAGATAAGCATAGGTTAAGCTATATCTTTTACAAAAACTGTGATAAATACATTATAGTTCACATTTACTTCCATAAAGTATGCATTTCCGAAAAGCAAACTTCCCAGGGAATCAAGTGACACACTTGTCAATTACGTGCTATGTTATGTGTTTATACAGCAATTGTGCAAAGGCAAATTTGAAATATTTTTTTTCAGTAATGTTGATTCAACTTTGTCAATTTTGGTACTACCGTAATCCCTCCTTTGAAAGACCACTCCTTTGGGAGACCACCTCTTTTGAGAGACCGCAGTTGTCTGGTCTTTCTGTAGTACTTTTCATGTTATTTATACCTCCTTTGAGGGACCACCTGCTTCATGTGACCACCTTTTGGGTGGCACTAGGGGTGGTCTCTCAAAGGAGGGACTACTGTATCAAAAATATTTCTTTGAAAAAAAAAATCTAACACCTAGGTGAAAAAAAAATCTAGGGAGGGTTGGAGGAGCGGTTCCTAGTACGCTGGGACAAGGATAATTTTGCCCTGGTATAAGGGATGGAAAATAAGGAAATGTACAAATAATGTTTGTTACAAAGTACGGAAATTAAAAAGGCTTCCAGTAAATAAGTACAGCAAATAAAAATACCAAGTACGGAAAACCCCTTATTCCCCCACCTATCTTCAGAATCTCCTGACGCCAATCTTCAATAGTGTGTTTTGTTTTGTTCTCTGTTATGTGCTATTCATGAGCCATTGAGGTTTGCAGTTGAACTGATAACACTCCATTCACAGATCAAAGGATTTCAACTTTCTGCAAGTACTGTGAAGAAACTAGGCACCAGACAAAAAAATCTGAGGGGCACTGTTTTTAGATTAGCTCATTAGGAAGACTTATGAAAAAATATGTTGTTTTGAAGCAAAAGTGGAAGATAAAATGAAATTGTTTGCCATGTTCTGGTAATTCTGAACAGGTTAAAAGATCAGTCTGCCTTTGATGGGTCACCAGCACTTACTCGTTGTTTTCTGAGTGTGACAACTCCATAATCCCAAAGCATTGTTTGTTTGTTGACAGCTGTGAGATAATTCATGAACCAAACTTGAAAAGGAAGCATTACATGATTTCTTTTATGAAGAAAATTCCAAGTTCTGCGTCCAAGTCTCACGTGTACTCTGAAGACTGGTTTTATTACCAGCATGCTGGTTGGCAGTGCGTTATATGGCAAACTTATTAAGATGATTGACACCTACATTGTGGGGTTACATCAGGCTGGCAATGGGCCGAAGAAAAGCTCATACAGTAAATACCACATCAATTTGTGTTACATTTTTCCCAAGCTGGCTACGTTTGGGGGGGGGGGGGGAAGCAACATGCCAAGACCTAATTAAAAGGAATACAGGCCAAAGCTGAAGTCAGTTATT
The DNA here is from genome assembly GCA_964020975.1 of Hermodice carunculata. NCBI lineage: Eukaryota > Metazoa > Annelida > Polychaeta > Eunicida > Amphinomidae > Hermodice > Hermodice carunculata. The sequence continues at coordinate 94,399,045 of OZ026612.1, read as the reverse complement.
AAAGAACTCAAAGAATCTGATCGAGGTTCCTGCTGCAATCAAGACTACTGGTTAACTTGCAAGCAACCCATGAATGGTCTCACGACTGTGGATTAAGGTCAAGGATGCCACTGCTATTCATAGGAATTTTATGCTCAAATTCAAGTGTCAGCTTTTTCATGGGATGATTATTATTACATATATATGTATATATATATATATATATATATATATATATATATATATATATATATATATATATATATATATGTATTTGGTTTTCTCTGGTTTTGGCTGAAAATTGACAATGAGACACTATTGCTTTGCTGTAAACTTTATAAATCATACATGTATACACTACATCATCAAGCTACTTGTTGCACTGTTTCATTATATTTATCGAGTGAAGGATGGCTAGGCTACTTGACAAAATCATATGGTTACTCAGTGACTGTTTTATTGTTCAGGTTTTTGTTTTTGTTATTATTTTGGGGTGGTTAGCTTAATTTTCACCTTGTGGGATAGACCCACCAAAAGAAAATCAATATGGGAATATTTGAATTGACACCAATCACTAAAGATAGAACTAAGAAGTCTGCCATTACCATGCACACATATGCATGATAACTAACATGTAAAGGAATTTCCCAGCTTTTGTGGAGCTCTGATAGGTTGCACTCGTCGAAGTAATGGGAAAGTTGGAGCATTTCTTCAGTGTTCCTGGTCAGGCATTCAACTTGCACTGTTAGCATTAGCCCAATGTCTGAGGTGTTGATTCATCACTGTCAGAACATCATCATGATGATAATTATGCTTTCACTTCTTCCCAATGCATTTCCTTCACTGATTTCTTCTTAACTTTTGGCATCTTGAATTGTTGACGATCTATTGGTAATTGTTGTGTTTTGACCGGCAAGTCCAGTACAAAATTTGGCCAGGAAAGGGCAACAGGGGTGAAAATGTGCATGCATGGGTCACAGTATGTAAATCAATGTAAATGCAGGCTTCTGGAGGTGGGGCTTAGTGGCATAACAGCTCAGAATGTGAAGCCAGACCATAACATACAGTTACAGATGAAAACACTAGGAAAGATGATTTGCTGCATAGCAAATCAGTGTGTGTGTCTTCAAAGCATATTGGTATGGCAATGTACAACTATTCCACAAAACAGGAGTAGAAGTTGGAATGGCATCTCTATCTATTATAGCTTTGAAGTTATTCAAGATTTAAAATTTCTAATGGTGCTTTTTAACATGATTCAAATTGCTACAACTTTTATTTTTAATTCATTAGGTGATCAGGTGCCAATGGTCAACAACCCCCTAGTAGAAGTTGGAATGACATCTCTATTATACTGTTGAAGATATTCAAGATTGAAATTTTCAAATTCAGAAAGAAAGAAAGAAAGAAAGAAAGAAAGAAAGAAAGAAAGAAAGAGAGAGAGAGAGAAAGAGAGAAAGAAAGAAAGAAAGAAAGAAAGAAAGAAAGAAAGAAAGAAAGAAAGAAAGAAAGAAAGAAAGAAAGAAAGAAAGAAAGAAAGAACGCATGAGCAGGGATCTTGAGCATTTCCTGGACTGTGTAATTGTATATAAATAATGTAGCCAAAAATGTTTTTTTTAAGAGCCACTGAACTGACTGGTGTCCAGAAAGAAAACATTAACTTATAATTAAATTACCAAACATACATAGATATTCAATCAATGCAGCCAATGTTTATATGACAAAATTAACTCATTCAGTGATGAACCCAAAGGATATGCTCTTTGCTAATTCTTTCAAATTTGCATTGCTAATACAATGTGTGAAACAAATAAAAAAGGTCAGAATATCACAAATTATGAGCAGATATTATATTCTATTATGATTGTCAGAAATTTGAAATCAGAACCCAGTCATTTAAAAGATAAGAATACTCAGTATATCCCTTTGATACAAATTTTACTGACAGTAAATGAAGACTTCTGTCCTGAATGAGTCCAGGGATGCTGCATTTTCAAAGGGTCATTTTGATGTCACATCTTGTAAAATATATACCAGGATTATGGCTTGTTTGCAGTTTACTTGAGATGTGACACCCCTGTAAAAATATCCCAAAGGTCTTACAATGTTGATAAAGGCTCTAGATTCTGAGTGAAATCTATTGGGGGTAATAAAATACACAAAAAGTTAAGAGGAAAGGGTAGAGTTTATTTTGATGTGGTTACACTTGCCAGGACTTTGGAATAAGCTGGCCATTTGATACCAATCATTCACTGTCACTGGTCATGTGTGTTTGGTGGGGTGGCAGACACATAGCAGGGCCAGCTCCACAGTAAAACGGTGTCCCTTTAGCCGGATAATTTTGTAAAAAAATCCAATTATTTGAGGCTACAAAAGTGAAAATAAAACCCATATAAATGTCTACAGCAGCACCCATGTGAACCTGTTTACAAACACCACTAATTATAGCAGCCGGGTTGAGTGGCAGGGCAAAGAGGTCAGTGATAGGCGGTTTGGCCCACCGGCGCTGTGGTCACAACTAATGAGACGGCCCCCAGAGCTCAAGTTAGGTGGAATGGACTGTATACTATATAACATATTGAAGATTTAAAACTTTAATTAGCCCTCATTTGCATAATTTTGAAAAGCATGACCTCTCATTATAAAAAGGCCAGACTTTATCTATAGAAGTATAATTGTGCCAAGTTTGGAGTTTCTACGTGTTATACTTTTCAATTGAAATGTCGGACAAATTTGCCTGTAAAGAAAGAGAGAAAGAAAGAAAGAAAGAAAGAAAGAAGAAAGAAAGAAAGAAAGAAAGAAAGAAAGAAAGAAAGAAAGAAAGAAAGAAAGAAAGAAAGAATTCCTAGAAAAAAAGAAAAGTGTGTGCTGACACACACACTTTAAAAAAAAAAACTTGTTCAAAATTCGCTTTTTTGAATTAAGACTGATAAATTTTAATTGCCTCAAACAAAGCTTTATTACAAACTGCAGCTAATACATGTATGTGAAAATGTCATATATTTTTGCAAATTCCCTGATCATGTATTACTAAATATTTGAAGCAACTGGTTATTGTTTTGCTCTGCCAGATTAAGTGAGACTGTGTGGAGTAATAATTGAAACACAGTACTGAGACATCAGTTGGATGTTGTCCTCCATGAAGTCCAGTAGATATGTTTCCATGGTGGCTATTAAAATTTCCTTATATGTCTGTGATTGCAGGCTGAGTTGTACTCCAAGCTGCTGGTATTGAGGAATGAGATCCACCGTACCACAGGCATCCCTCCCTTCCTCATCGCCAGCAACAAAACTCTGCTAGACATGGCCAAACTCAGGTCAGTACACGATTGCTTCTCAATTGCAGTGGCTCCTGTCTTTAGAGGCCACCATTATGGCAGATCTAAAAGTGGTCTTTTTAAACAGGTGATGTCTCGTTGGGAAATACATTAACATGGAACAGGTGGCACTTGGGACCTTCACAGTGTGGTCTGTCAAGCCAGCTGGTCTCTCTTTAAAAGTTTTTTTTTCAGAACAGGTCACAGTACATGTATATGGAGATTTTTGTAACTTGTTCATAGACAGAAAGTATGTGTATGCATCCTAGATGATATAATTTTCTGTTCCTTATGAACCGTCCGTACAAGATATAAACCAGACAGGCCTTTAGATTATGTCCATCTGGTGTTATCTTTCTGTTCAAAGATTTTGTTATGTCACATTTTTGTGGACCTGTTTGAGTGTCTTGAGTTCATAATCGGAAAGTATACATATAATGCAAACATTGTGAAAAATTCCTTTTCTGGATTTGAAGAAAGTATATATATATATATATATATATATATATATATATATATGTATGTGTATATATATATGCTGCTTTGAATTCCTACTTAGACCCACATCAAAGGCAAACCTACTGAAGTGTGAGGACATTGCTGAAGAGAAAGCTCGACGCTTTGGAAGCGAGTTCATCCAATGCATTCAAGCCTTTGGACATGAAAAAGGAATCAAGACCGACATCTTACCAAATGATGCTGAAGTTTTAATGCGGGTAATTTGAAGAAAAAAAGGGGGAACTTTGTTGAATACTATCAGGTTAAGATGGTGAAATTTTATAGTAGAATTTCCAATGAAGCACATGTCCGATATAAACTTATTTGTAAATGTTGTTTTAGTAAGCTCCCTTGCCCTGACAAGTAAGGTTTATGTTTTACCTTCACTTGGCTCTGCAATGTATGTTAACAGGATGTCACTCTAGTATTGCTTTATGTTCATCAATAATGAAAATGTAAGGTTTGTCATTATAATACCTGCAAAATGCAGATTAAATTTTACAATTAACTCAACATTGTGAGACATTTTATCATGTACATGTATGATGGTTCAGTGATTTTTGAGGCACGGATGGTGGGATCAATGAAGTATTCTTACATGTAATACCACCGAAGCACAAGTAGATCGCTCTCCTGATAAAAGTAGTGCACCAGGATGTGGTACTCTGTTCTACATGAGCAGAACTCAATTGGATTAGATGATTGCAAAACTATTCAAATGCAACAATTCTTCTTGCAGATGGATGACAAAATGGAGTGTGCTCTTGGCCAACTGACGGAGACAGTGCGGCTATCATACATTATGTTTGAAAAGGAAAACAAAAGTTTGGTAAATATCTCCAGTGTCCGTGACAGTTTGATTGTTTACTTGACACCTGACCCATGAAGCATTACTGTCCTTATTTATCTGTCACAGTCCATAATTGACTGTTTCATCTTTTAGAAACCATGAGCCACTTTGCTTTTAGGCTGATCTGGTAATAATTATTTTACTTTTTCGCTCTGCTGATCATAATTCATGGAGTGTATGCTGTCACTCATATCTGTCCGTCCTTCCATAAACTTTTGCTTGATACAGTCCACAGTTTTCATGTTAGGCTTGTATAACTTTCAGGACTTATCACACATATGAAAATCTAGGTCATGTCGATATGGGTGGTGCCATCTATAGTATTATGGAATATTTGGGCCAAAACTTATTGAGACTTTTGAGAATGCTGTTTTGTGAAAACACTTTTGTGAATCATCTCAAAACTTGGTGGAAATGTTGATCATGCGAAAAGAAAACAGGAGAAAATTTGGTGGTGCAACCTACAGTATAATAGAAGATATGGACCAAAAGTGGTGAAAACACATTAAACTCATTATGCTGGGAAAGAATAAGGATAATGATACCAAATGTACCACAAATGTGTGTTGTACATTGAAGTTTTATATTCCATATATATATATGGATGACCTTGACATACTTTCTGAAGGTCATGGAGGGAATACATTTCAGGACATGATTTTTTTCTCATGGTTGCTATATCTGAACTTGTGCACATGTATGAATATTCCTTACAGAAACATACAGACAAAAGTCTGTGACATTGAGTCATGGTGGTGTCAGTTGTGGTTTATCATAACAGGTGCGGAAAATAAATTAATATTCATTATTATGATTATAAATTGGATGTTCTAAATTTACACCAAATGATGAATGGGCCAATGATGATTTAAAAAAAAAAAAAGAATAATCTTGGCCTGATTTTCAAGGTCAGTAAGGACATCATCAAGCATGCTATATTGTACATCTGAGAAATAAGAAGGTTAGCAATACCAAATGTACCAGAAATGGGTATCATATATAGAAGTTCGATATTGCATAATATGGGTGACCTTTAGCCACATTCTCAAGGTCACAGAGGGAATACATATCAGAAATTGTTTTCTGGTTATGGTCATTATGTCTGAACTTGTGGAAATGTAACAGTATACCAGTGCAGGAGTATTGTACAGACAAAAGTCTATGATGTCTAGTCATGGTGGCGCCACTTGTGGTTTTAAGTGAAACTAGCAATGCAGATATTAAAAGTATATTAATTATTTTGATTATAAATTGAGATTGAATTTCTAAATTAACCCCAAATATGCATTAGGACAGTGATTGATTTAAAAAAAATTTTGGGTGAGAATTTTAAATGCTTCTTGCATGTCTAGTTATGATTTCCAATTCTAATTACCGATTTTTCCACTCAGAAAAATATGCACATGCACAGTTACAATTTATCCTGTAGTGTGTAAACATAAATTTGAAGCTGTGCATACAGTATCACCATCTACACTCGGCTGTTACCAGGAAAAGGATCAATGCACCATGTTTGCTGTGTAAATTAACTACTTAGTCATTTATCAATTCAAGAAAACTGGTACAGTAACCATGGTAGTATGCACACAACTGAGAGAAGCAAAGATGGCACACTCTTCTCAACACCACTATGACAAAACTGCATAACTGTATGACAAAATTAGTCTGATTTCCAACTTGAACTAAAAGGCCCAATTTTTTGTTTCCCAATGCAAACATCAAAGCATTTGAACCTTGTAGCTATGTCTCTGCCAAAGTTAAACTGGTTGGTGTCAAAATCTTTTCCTAATCAGCCTTTTTTTCTCTGCTTTGATACAAATTTTAACCTGAAGCAGTTTGCAAAATTAAAATGATTGCACTTAAAATATAGTGTGTCGGTTAACTTTAAAGGCTTTAATTGTAGATATACCCAAGTTACTGGCACATTTTGAATTTTGCAGATATGTTGTATTTTAAGATTAATATTTAAGTTACAGTGCAAAACTTTATGTTGAACATCTTCATACATATACTATGTTGAAATAGATTGTGTGGGGCTGGATGATTAATTATACTATATGTATGCATTTCCACATTTAAGAGACATTAATGCTCTGGGATCACTCAAAAGTGCAAAACGTGCCAAATTTCTGATGTAAATTTCAGAATTTAAGCTTAAAATGTATGGGTTGTCCACTTTGGATTCTGATAATTTTTAGGATGCCAACGAGTGGTCTGAATTATGTGTAGTCTTTCATGGCTGTAATGTCTGGTCTTAAAACGTCTCATTAATGGTACACATACTGTACACACACAGGAGGCAGTGGCAGCAGCCCGTGGTATCAAGACCACCACTGTGGCTAACCACATGGCAGAGGCCATCAAGGAGGGACTGCCTGTCGACATTGACAGGCTAGGAGTCACCAAGCGCATCCAGCAACTGATAACTGATGCCATCAGGGCACCGCCCATTAACTCTGGTAAGACAATGCAGTGGTACCTGCTATTTAAGACCACCCTTAATACCAGACAAAAGTAGTCACATGTGACAGGTGGTCTTTCACTGCAGGTAAGGTAGCAAAGAAATTCAAGGCCAGTGTCTTGAAATGGGGTCATAAAAGCTAGTGCGGTCTTTCACAGGAGGTGGTCTTTAGAGCAGGTACCACTGTAGCATAGTTCTTTATTGGTAAAGTTTGTTTTCTCTTCACGTGAAAGCATATCCATATTAAGGCATGATGACTCGCACTTTGCTTTTGTACTTTCACTTTTTTGTTTATAAATATATTTTAATACCATATCGTGATGATTTCCAGTCCTGTAGTTTCATGTATTTTATGTACACACAATGGTATACAGTGATACCTACTATTTAAGACCACCAGGTATGCAGACCAAAAAAGGTCGCATGCTGCAAATGGTCTGTTCTTGTAGGTAAAGTTAAAAATAATATATTAGATTTTATTGTTCTGATAATTGTGGTCACAAAAGCCAGGTGGTCTCTTGTGGCCGTGGTCTTAAATTGCAGGTACTAGTGTACTGACTTTCAGTTCTTCATTGCCACATGTGTTCTATGCATAGTACATGTACAGTGGTACCTGCTGTATGTGGCCACCCCTTCTGCCAAGAAAAATTGGCCACATACAGCAGGTGACCTGTCACCACAGGTAAATTTTGCAAAGAAATTAACTCCTACGTCTGAGCCTAGTGACCACAAAAAGCAATGTGGCTGCTGACGACAGTGGTTGCATACAGCAGGTGCCACTGTATATACCTGCTATGACACATTCAGTTCAGGTGTATGGCACAGTGTATTCACATGCTGTGGCATAATGACTTTCAGTTCATTATTTTCATCTCTGAATATAAAGTTGATATAAATACCTGTACTCTGTGTATACACACTATGGTATGTTGGCTTTCTTCATCCTCATATGTGTTGTTTTCATGTTATTTAATTTGTACGCATGCAATGGCAAAATGACTGTCGGTTCTTCATTCTGGTATATGATCCATATTATTTACAAACTGTGACTTGATGACTTTCAGTTCGTCATCTTCATGTATATGTTGTAAACATGATAGAATATGCAGACAATAACATGCTAACAAGTTTCTCGGCAGTTCCAAATCCTGCATTTTTTTTTCATGTGACTTTGGTCACTGTGATAGCCTGATGGAATTATTATCAGAAAGTCTGGTACATGTTTTAACCACGCTGACAGTATTAATTGATTGCTTTATACTTGAACATATGCCATAAACATAACAGAATAACAGGCTGAGTGTGGCCTTTTGTATACATAAATGCACCCGTCATGTTAAAAAAATAATTCATACATACATACATACCTACATACATACATACATACATGCATGCATGCATGCATGCATGCATGCATGCATGCATGCATACATACATACATACATACATACATACATACATACATACATACATACATACATTTACAGTAACTTGGACAGGTTGAACTTTGGTCACAAGAGTTTTCATTCTAATTTACATATGTTCCAATGTGCAAATAATCATCCCCATTTTTCAAACATTTTGCCTGTCGTGCCTGAATGGAACATTGACTTGAAAACTGAGAAGTAGAAACCATCTTGACTCAAAGGAAAAAAATCATGAAGTAGAAATTAATTAAATCAAAGCATATGTTACCATGACACCAGTGGGCCAACCAGTGAATATTTCAGATTGATTACAAGACATGTTGATAATGGGCACCTTCAACAGAAAAAAAAAATCCATTTTATTTTTCAAATATGGTTTCAGATATCAGCCGTCTGACCCCAATAAAGGATCAGCTGCCAGACTATGTGGAGTTTCACCACATAAAGATTGTAATTGCAATATTGCAGAGGAAGTTTGGCATGTCAGCTGCGACCATAAAGAGTGAAGTGGGCGTGGATAATATGGCAAGCAGTGAGCCCAGGGCTACAAATACCACCACGTCACAGGTAATGAGTGGTTGCAAGGAATTTGCTTTTTAATTTACAGATGTACATTTTATTATTAGAAAGTTGAGAGTAAATATTAACTCTTTCAGTGCCAATCATGACTAAAGTCGATCTACTAAAGTCAAACTGGTCTGAAATATCATTCAGATTTCAGACTCGTATTCCTCATAAAAAGACCTTGCATTCAAGTGTGAGTATGCCTATAGTTCCAGAGAAAATATCCCAGGTCAACAGCTTTTCTTGATGCATATTGGGCGCAACGTGCCCAATGCGCGCCAAGAAAAGCTGTTGACTAAGTCCAAAATTTGGCATTTAAAGAGTTAAACATTGGTCCTGGTTATACATGTAAGCTGTACCATCAGTGGTTTTGATAAGTTGATGGCTAAAACATATGAATTATTTTTATACACATCAAAGCTCAAACCAGGCGGCCCAGTCTGTCAAAGTGGCATGAAAAAGCTCTTGATCAGAACCTGTCATTTTGAGTCTGGAAAATAATATGGCCTGTAATAGGTGTACAGGCACTTGACTGAATGGTGATATTGTGACAAATTTGAATCTGGAATCGTTGAAGTAGTTTACATGAGGGCAACTTGTCTTGTGATTTAACAATGAAAGACTTGATTGTGTCCTTAGACATGCAATAATTTTATGATTAAAAAACTGGTTTTATGCTTGGTTTTAGTGTGCAAAGTGTTGCAATAAATATTTGTTTTTGGAATCTTTCAGACTACTTCCCCTCATTTCGTGAATACCAAGGCACATGGTCTAAAGAGGGCTTCATCCCTGCCAAGTCCCAGCTCAAGTAGCCAACACAATGTGCCATCTGATGGTGGAAAGCGGAAACTACCTCCGTGGATGCATGGTGATACACAGAGAAAAGCATTCTTTGCAAAAAAGAAGAAGTCAAATTCCTTGTTCAGACCCTAAGTTATTATTATATTTATGGATTGAGTTATCATATTACAGGTTCTTGGACAGTTTCATGAGCAGCTTCACATTAGCATCTACTAGGATCGCACCAGACAGCAAAAGATGGTAGTTTTTTTGTGTTCCCCTGTAAGATTAGTAAAAAGTTTGACAAAAATCAGTAAATTCTAAGTGAAATATGACAAAAGATCTAAAAAGAACAAACTTTAAGGCATAGTGTGAAGATGGTAATTTTGGTAAACACGAACAGGACATTTTATTTTCTGATTTCATGTGAGTACAAATTAATAGTTTACATACTCAGTAATGAAAAAAAATATAAACTTGAAGATGAATTATATTTCCAAGATTTTCATATTCACAGATGGAGATCACAGTTTTAGAATGACCTGTCAGTGAATCAAGGACTGCCAGCATCACTCTGTGAGTGTGTGTCATGAGCACATAGTATTGTAAGAACCACTTGGGCTTTACTCTGAATTTGAATGCGGGGATGTAATTTTGTGACAATGAACAAAGGTCCACCATTAGCCACCACTTTATTTTGTGACATGAACAAAGGTCCACCATTAGCCACCGCTTTTGACCTCGCCCCCCCCCCCCCCCCCCCCCGAATTAAGACTGAGTCACCAGCTTTCCTTGGCATGGGTTGGGCACTAACCTATGCCAAGGAAAGCTGTTGACTTGGGGCATGTGATCTTGGTAGGTCTCATCCACAATTCTCTGTCAAATTTTCATTACTGTTGAAATTAGTTGAAAACACTGAAGCAGAGGACATTTGACCAGCAGCCAGTTTTGGCCGTTTTAAGGGGGAAAGGGTTAAAGTCAGGACATCAAGACATGTCTCTGTCATCACCAAAAAGTGGCATAGCTGCTGGAAAGTGAGCCATCCAAGTGCAATCAGCATGTGACATCTGGTGGCGGTGAGTGCATTGATGTACTGTTGAGTACCTCATGTCTGCAGTGGACATGTGTCAACCAAAAAAAAGAAAAAAAACAAAGGCAAAAACAAAAGAGTCATTAAGACAGTTGAAAGAGGTCAGGGAGATTAAGCAACATTTTTTTTAAATGTTACCAGAGTGTATTATGTTTAGAAAAGATCTGAATGTAAAGGAATACTGCCATTAGGCCAAGCCATCCTTAAAAATATGTTGCTTTGCTGCAACATCTACATCCATTTTTTTTTGGGGGGGGGGGGGGGGGGGGTTAGGTAGGTTGGCCAAAATTCCTTTTTTGCCATCCAAAGCCACAAAATAGTAATATAGAATAATGAAGGATTTGTTCATTAAATGAAAAAAAAATGGGTAGGCAGTAAATTCAGTGGGTGGGTCGGGTTATGGCAAACAAGCAACATTTTTTGAGGGTGGCCCCACTATTGTACAGTGAAGACCCAGACTACAGGCTGATATGTGGTGCAGAGGTCCACAGATGGGAGAAGCAGGTTGATGTACAATGCATGATAATGCATCTGCTGGAATCAGTAATATATTAGCCATGACTGCTGCAAGTACATGTTTATTATACATATGTGGGAAATGCCTCTCATGGACATTGTTACAAGTTGTGAATGTTAAAAAATACTGGTATAACATTTGAAGAACAACAACAGCAAAAACACTGCCAGACACAAGTTACAATTTATGAACAAATAAAGTACAACTTTACATTAGATAAGGGACAGAAGAATATATTTATATTTTAACACATTTTGCTGTTGATTGTTGAATATACAGTGCTTCAGGGCATGAATATTACTTGAGTTCAGCCCACAGAACTGGGTGGCCTAGTTTAAGCTGCTACAGAAAGTAATTAAAACAGGTTCTCATGTCGATGGTTCATCAGTGCAAATGGTGTGTATCAGATGTAAACACTCAATATCAAAACACTGGTGTCTGTTTTTCATACCACAAATTATGTACAGAATATTTGTGAGGCAATATAATTCTCCTCATGATATAAGTATTCTGATGATGTAAGTGTAGTTGCCATTATGTGACAGCTTTTGGTACTGAGTACCTGTTATGTTGTGCCAGTAGGCAATTAAGCTACAGTTGCAGCAAGATAGAAAAAATATATATTTTTCTACAGACAGTTTTGTTGATCTTTTGTTGTTTTACCTTCCCACTTTGATGAAGAATTATGTCCAGTGTGAACACCCATGTGCCAATTTCTTGATACCGATGTTATTATTGCTTCTCTAAATTCATAACTTTTAGTGTTACATCCTCCCATCAGTGGTACCATGCTGGTATCAAGGTGATTAGCCTTCCAGGGAAGAAAGGATTACCCTTGAATAGAGTCCAATATCATATCAAGGAAAACTTCTTCAATGACCGAATTTTCCAGGGCTTCCTTTCTTGATATTTGTAAGGACATCATCAATTTTTAGCATTCATAAAATTATATGACCATATTTTTCATCAATGACTATGACCTTGACTTTAAAGTGTAAACAATCAGGGGGAAAAGTTGGTCTCCATAAGGTCTCTGTGTAACTTTAGTTTGTTAAAATTAGGTGAAAACTTTCTGACTTGTGAGAAAAACAAATGTTTTGGTTAATTGGTTGTGTATGAGCCATAAAATAGATTATTTTGGCCTTCAGTGTTGAGGAATAAAAATGTAATAAGGGCAGTTTTACAGGTAAAGGAACTTCTGGGATTCAGCATGTTTTCTATCATTCCAGGTGTACATAAATCTTTCCAATTGTTCTATTTACTGTGCTGCGTGTTACCTCATCTGATGGCGCTGCATGTACTTGACTACTGTAATTAAGGCCTTACCTCCTGGCCAAGTGTTTGCGGTAGGAACTCTGGTACACCCAGTAATCTATATTACACGATCATGTTCAACTTTGCCACAATTTGACACAAAACAACCTGAGGGGAAGGACTTCTCCGAGGCTGTTGCTGGCGGTATTTGGCACATTTTTGGTGGTGATCAGTGACACTGTCTGTGTTTAAAGGAACCTATCTTGTCACTGATTTGTCCTAGTTTGTAGATATTTGAGGGATAAATGTTTAGTAAAAATTAAGTAGTAAATTCGAATAAGCGTAAAAAGTAGATTTCTTTGTATTTTGGTGTAGAGAATATATTTACTTAGCGCACTTAAACGGGAGGAAGGAGACCTAAAGCATAATATCAAACTACTCAGACCAATGATAAAACCTACTTGTCGATTTTTACTAGAGTCTGCAATACTGCTATCTGTTGTAAGTGGATTAAATGCAGTCATTCTTCTATGTGCTGTAGTTGTAGAGAAGGAATAAAACACACACACACACACGCACACGCACACACACACACATGCACACACATACATGCATACATACACACATACATACACACATACATATATATATATATACACATACATACATATAATGTAAAGCCTGATGCTTCAGTTTGTCCTACTTTGCAGCCAACCCTGAATCAGTGTTTCAACATAATAGGTCAAGTTTGTGACATTTGAGTAAATACTGTCAAATTTGAGTTGTTTTTTAACATCGGGTAAGCGTGTACTTACGCATGTCAGTAAAGAATGAAAATCATTAGCATGTAAGTAAAAAACATGTTATCGAAAACATAATTTTGTTGAACCAGAGTTTAAGTACAATTATGCATATTTCTGAAAATCAATTTGTCAGACACACTCTGTACACTGTACTTCAGGATTTGCAGTTTGTCTGATCGGTGCCGTAGCAACAATATTTCAACTTAATACAGTTTCTTAAAAAAAAAACCCCATGTCTGTCTCTGTTTGCAAGTGGACAGCATTTTACTGTTGCCAAAGGTAGTTGAGCACAAGCTGTGTCACATGCTTCTCTTTATTTGACAATAAAGATATAAGGGTGTCATGTAACACAGGCATAAAATTATTTACGTTGCAAGTCAGTACAGTTAAGTGTAAATGGGTTTTAAAAGTGTAATTGCTGATACACTGCAGAGTAAATCGACCAATTTGTTGAACTATGTTAATAAGCTCTGTGCATGTTTATGACCAATATCTGTTGGCTACAGTACTGTCAGTGAGTCACGTTTGAGCATTCTCAAACACGGCTGTGTGATCGACAGGGATGATTGGGAGGACACAAAAACCTTCGTTTTCCTGCATAAAATCGTTTGCGACATTGGGTGTCAGGCTTTCAAATCATTTCACAGATACGTGAACACAAATATGATAGTAGCCATCATTTAAACATGTATTGTCGATGTGTTGGTGGTTGCATACTTTGAAGTTGACGAATGCAAATTTCTTCACAAAATGTATATAAATTGTCACATTCATTTTGAAATTTACTACTCTCACGTCGGGGTCTGCGTATAGGCAGACGCCTGTCAAAATAAAGTGCCGTTGGGGTCCGCAGTCACTTACTGGTTGCCACAATAACCACAAATTGAATCATTAAAACTGGAAAGCGATACTTTTTCCATAATTTTGAAAAATAAGTTTCCCTCTTGAAAAGGACTTTAATTGGTGAATTTATGCATTCCTGACAAAATAATTTTGAAACTAAAAAAGTGGCTGTTGTGGCAACCATCTTTTTGGGCAAATGCTATCATGGTGACCTTTCAAAAATATACAGATCTACTATCATTCTCAATGCTTTTGTTGTACGCCACAACTGTCAAGTAAAGTGAAACTTTTATCATCGGAGGAAGTCGAACGTTTAATATTTGACTAAAAGTGACTAAAGATCAGCAGACAGGGCCTACGCTGTACATATGCCCAGTGCGGTATATAGACCTAAAAGTATTAAACATACATCTAATTACTTTATGTGCAGAATGAATGAAAAAATTGCATATCAATGTAATTTCTTCAAATGAAACTTAAAGATAACGAAATGTAGGCTACTTGACCTTCCCATGCTTTAATACCATGCCTTTAATGCATATATTTTGTATGAACTTTAGCATAGTACATAAAATTCTACATTTTTAATATACAGCCAAGACTAGGACCTAGAGATGTACCTTGCAAAAGGAAATCGAGGAATGCAGGCTTTGCGTCAAAATCTTGAATGCATAGGAATGATGATAACTGACTCTGACAGTGACAAAGGTTGGTAGATGTACTATTTCTGTGTGATTTCAAGTAAGCCTCGGGTTGGCTGAAATGCTGTTGACTTGACAGCCAACAGTAGGAGACAGACGTGGGTTCAAAGCACTAAATGTATCCCATTTAGGTTTGTCAGACAGAATAAAATGTTACTGCTTTGTGTGATCACTTAGTTGCTGCCCAAAATGTCTGCATAAAAAGCACTTTTATCATCGATTTTCAGATGGAAACTCGAGAAATAATTTGGCTGAAAACCATTTTCTGCGAAAAGGTCTGTCTTGTTGAATGTCTTCTGTTTGCTGCTATTGAATATAAAACAAAAGTAAATATGTACCAGAGACCTTTTATCACGAAATTGCATATCAAATCTCAGTTACCATTTTTGCTGAAAATCATCCTCTGCAAATATGTGTGTACTGTTAAAAGTTTTCTGTTTGCAGCTTTTATTTATAAAGCTCAAATGCAAATACGCCTCAGAGGCTGAGTACGCAAAAGTACATGATCGACGAGAAAACTAATGGTAATCACAAAATATCCAGACTGTAATTGCAGCAATGCGCATTAAAACATTAGTAATACAGAGAAAAAGGATAGAGCTAGAACACAGCCACATAACACTTAACATGGTCTATAAACTGATGTAAAGTGTTGGTCGCTTCCATGATCAGATGGATCTGATGAAGCAAATAGCCCACATTCTTTTTCCGTACAGATATCCCACTTATGGTTCCAAAGGTTTATGAGTCTTTCAAGAAAAAGGGACTAAACATTGCGCATATAAACACTAGGTCTCTGTTGCCGAAAATATCTGAGGTTGCTCACTTTTTACATTAATCTAGCCTTTCAATATTGTGTATAACCGAATCATGGCTGGATGACTCCATCTCAGACACAGAAATTTCCGTACAGGGTTACATATTAATCAGAAGAAACCGGAATCGACAAGGGGGACGTGTATGTATGTACATCAAAGATAACCTTGCGTTCAATCCTATAATTCTGGATATTGAAAATCTTGAAGCAACATTGAATAAACTACTGATACCAAAAGCTAAGCCTATTATCATAGGTACTTGTTATGGCCCTCTTAAGCACACAGATTTCTCACATTTACTTGAAATAGCCCTAGCATATTTCAGAATGGACGCTGAGATTCTGATACTTGGCTCTTTAAAATTTGCTGGACGCGAGACCATTCTGCTCTGAGCAACTCTTTCAGACAGTTGCACAGTACTTTTAATCTGCATCAAATTATTTATGAGTCTACTCGAATCACTCATTCCTCTAGTTCCTACATCATATTCTGGTCAATAACTGAAAAAATTGTCAATCGGGAGTTCTCCCATTGTGCCTTAGTGACGACATGCTGACACACTGCACGGGAATAGTGATTGGAGGGGTGGTCAATGAACATAAAACAGTCAAAATTAGATCGTTAAAACAGTACGCTAAGGACAAGCTCAACAGTTTTTTTACCATCCACTGACTGGTTTGAACTTTTTATTCACACAAATATAGATACAGCTTGGGTATATTTGAAAGAAATATTCTGTTCGATATTGGACCAGGTGGCACCTTTCAAAGATGTTAGAATTAAACATTGAACAGAACCTCCATGATGAATAGCAAAATTTTAAGTGGCACTCAAGAACGGGACACTCTGTGGCTAAAGTTCAAATATACAAAAGACTCTAGTGATGACTTTTGTATAATCCAAGATTTATATATGTAAGGATTACTGCGTGTTAAGAAACAAAGTGCAAAGAAATATAAAACAGGCTAAAACAAATTACATTAAGGAAAAAATTCAATACCATAAAAAACCCCAAAAAGTTATGGTCTACTTTGAAAAGTTTGGTCATTCTGATCAAGGGAAGGTAAGACACATTTTACTGGAAGTCGATGGGAAACTTATGCATGAACGTTATAGGGTTGACAATTGTATAAATCATTTCTTCACTCATGACCCCACTTCAAATAATTCCATGTGACTTTTGTGGGCAATCCAAGCACCTTAAACGGCTTTTATATTGCATTTCACCTTTTGTATTTATTTTTCGTGGGTGCTAAATAAAGCTATTTGTCTATCAATCTATGCATAAACTTACACACAACATAAAAACATCTGTTGAAACAAAATGAGCACAACGTTAAAGGAATAAAAGCTGCCATGTTCACAAAAATGCAACTTGTTCGCTTTTCCAAGACGCACGTTCTTTGTGCTGCAGATGTTCTTTTTTGTTTTGTCTAAACAAATTTATTGCTGCAGAAAAATTAATATGCCAGAGGTATCTGTACTCCTATCTGTAGTGCCTTGTTTTCTATGGGAAGCTAAATTTAAAATATTGCAAAACAGGTGCGTGAAGTTAAAACAGAGAACCCATATGTCGTGTGGTAAACCCCAGGTTGGAACCACATTTTCTCATTAGCCAAACACATTAGATGAATCGGAAAAATTCTAGCAACGTCACCGCTGTTGGTTTCATTTTCAAGTTTCGTTTGCTTTTTTGATTGCTACAAAAGCATCAGATCTCTGCGTTTTGGGAGTTTAGACAAATTAACATGACATTTATCCATGTTCAAAGTAGAACGTTTATATGTGGCAAATCCCGTTCACAGTTAAACCATAATTATGCATGTGTTAATCTTTTAAACAGTGTGTAGTTCGATCCTTGGTCCCCTACTTTTCCTCGTTTACATTAACGACATCACTGTCAACATCACCTGTGACATCCGTTTATTCGCAGATGATACCAGTATTCTTGAAATTGTCCAGGAACCAATGGCCACAGCTGAAAACCTTAATTATAATCTTACACAAATTCATCGTTGGGGCAAGCTCTGGCGTATGACATTTAATGCCATAAAATCCATCTCAATGACCTTCTCAGCTAAACGACATAAGCCAGATCATCCTCCCCTACTTCTTGGAAACACACCGATACCTGAGGCCATTCTACATACTCACCTTGGAGTTACACTCTCAAGCAACTTGTCATGGCACCAGCATATAACACGTATTGTTAATAAAGCCAGCCAACGGCTTGCTCTTTTACGCAGACTCAAATATAAACTCTCCCGCCAAACACTCATACGGCTGTACAGTACAATGATTCGTCCTATCCTCGAATATGGGTGTGTCCTGTTTGACAATTTCACTGAAAACCTGTCACAATCTATAGAAGCTGTTCAGTATGAGGCAGCCAGGATCTGCCTTGGCGCAACTAGATACACTCCACGTGTCTTACTTCTCGAAGAGCTTGAATGGCAAACTCTGGCAAACCGGAGGAAATACTTTAAACTTATTCTTTTCTTTAAAATGTACAATAGGTTAACTCCACAATACCTACATGATCTCGTTCCTCGTGACGTTGCATTCACTACTGGGCGCCTTTTGAGAAATCGTACTGAATTACGCCAAATTAGGTTCACCACCAATCGCTTCGGCGATTCATTTCTCCCGTCTGCTATCAAATTATGGAATAACCTCCCGGTTGATGCTCGTCTCACCAATTCCCTGCCGCAGTTTAAATCTAAATTAAATCTATTACTCTTAAGTGTTGACAAAAATCCCACATACTTTAAACATGGAAGTCGTTTTCTGAACATATGCCACACGCAGCTACGTCTTAACTTCTCTGTTTTAAATGCCCATCTACATCATGTCAATATCCTTCCAGCCTCAACGTGTGCATGCTCTCATACCACTGAAGATACGAAACATTACCTTTTGTTCTGTCCCAAGCTCACTGTGCAAAGGGTCCGTCTACTGAACACTGTGTGTCATTTACTCGCTCCAGGTGTAAATCCGACTTTAATAGTTCAGTGCTCTAGTGACATTTTACTAAATATTCTCTTGAAAGGTAGTGAGGACTTGCCAGACACTGATAATGTATTCATCTTTGAGGCTGTTCAGACATTCTTATCAGAATCTAGACGTTTCATCTACTAATTTAGTATATGATCTAATTATAAGTCTCCACTATCTGGCATCAATTGTATTATTCGTGTACAAGCCGTGAATTTAGTCTTCTGTTCTCGTCCAGTGTGTATTGTATATATTCCTGTGCGTCCTTTTATGTACTGGAGAGCCTCCAGATTAGTCTTTGTGTACTATTAGGCAATCCAGAGAAAATAAATATGTTTATACTATATACTAGTTGTGCAAAAACAGTTCTAAAATGAAAAGATTTACACATCTGTAAGCGTCTTTTATTCGTTCGTGAAAAAAAAATTATGCACATGCATAATTTTGCAAAATTATTTTACAATGTCCAAGATTTACACATTTGTGAAGGTCCTTTACACAAATGTGAAATAGCTTTAAAAACACACACGTGTAAAAATTTTACACATATTTTAAAGTTTATCACTTAATAAAGGTGAATATAATTAGGAGTCCTCATGATTGAAGTTTGAATTGCTATTGTAATGCTGTTATTTCAAACTGGCATCACTAGTTATGCCAGGACCTTCCAGTGATTGGAGGATGCCAGCGTCAAAATTGCTTTTCATGATCCACCCACGAAGAATGTTTGGAATTCCGATAAACAACTTTTCATGAGTGTGAGGAAGAAATGAGCAACTGCCAAAATGAACATGAAAAGTTTTGTGAGGAATAGCCAGATTTTATATTTTCGGTATCACAAAACACCAAACTATATATAAAAACAATCAACCTCTGACACCACAAAATTTCTTTTGGCTGAATAAGTTCATTTATCTCAGTGTACCGGAAATGCACTTAGCAAATTCATTAAATGGTTCCTCAATTTGAGTGGTTCTTTCACTGCTGTGTCTGGGATGCTTGGCTGAAATGCTTGATTTCTTGGCTTGGTGTGCCTGTGCACTGTGGTTGAGTTCCCCGCCATATACGACTTGCATTGTGTTTCTTTGTGTTTGTACTTTGCATGTGTTGCGCTGTTGGATTGGGTATATGTGAACGCCGATACAATCATAATGAAGGATCCTCACAGAGCCAATAACAGCATAGCTGTTGCCCAGACGTGTGAGTCAACCCCGACTACGTCTTTCAAAAGACCGTGGACATCGGATTCCCCTGCAGGTGTATCTCCTCCTTTTTGTGCGTCCGAGGACTGAGTATAGTGCTGGTGACTTTGGTATACACATGCTAAACGATCTTCTCGTGGAAACTTTGCTCAGCAAAATCGTATCGGCGGCAGTACGTATAGAGGTACGCCAGCTGAAAACCCGTGTTGACGATTTAGAATTCCAGTTGTTAACTCAACGCAACCAACACGCAAGTGACACTACTGGACTTAAGTTAAATAAAAAATTGCTGGTCTTGAGAAGCGTGTGAAAAATCTTGAATCTGCTAGTAATGAATCTGAACACTATAGCTGACGAAACAGTCTGAGGGTTTGGCAAAATACCTCTGAATCTGTAAATGAAAATACGGATCAGCTGTTACTTGATTAGCCCCAGTGTGAGGCATCGAGCCGCTCTGTTGGGCTGGACGGCTTCTCCGCCTCAGAAAGGGCAATGGTTGTCACTGGAAAGTCACAATATTGAGTGTTTCATAATTAAATGACTGTGCGTTATTCGACGACTTTTTTTACAGTACGGTGTCTCTCTGTCTTACAATGTCTGCTTCTGATGTATTTTTGCGAGCTACTCTTGCATAATATGGTATTTACCCATATTTTTTCATTCGGAACTTGCCACCATCCTACGGTGCCTCGCATGCATGTTTTCTCGCGCGAAAGTGCAATACACAAACACATGTATCTACCCACAAGAAAATTTAGCTTTGTGTAACGAGAACACATGTTAATGAACTTTTCTATTGTTTCAGACCATACCTTAACTTCCACGAAGATGGCCCTCCAATACAAACTGATGACTTCCTGTTTTGTGGTAGAATTTTAGGTACTACTTTTAATGACCAGAAATGACGGACCTAAATTTTGTACGTTCCTCACACTTTTATCAAATAACAGGATAAATTTTACGAAGGCAAGAAGGGGATTCGAACCGCGGCAGCTTTCCTTGCTAGTCTACCAGGCTGGCAGGTAGACTTGGCAGTTCTGTTTGTGTTTAACATGTTATATGCATTCCACATTGCCGGTGGATGGAATCAGCAGTGCGTGTATACAGGATGATATTACGCATTATCACATGCAGGTGAATTGGCAATTAGAAATAGTTCTAGGTTTTCGCCGAACCTGCTCGATGTCTCAAAGGACGCGCTCGGCTGTGCCTGGCGTGTCCTTTGAGTTATCTCGCAGGTCCTGCAAAACGCCTATGGACCTGCACCACGTTCCTTACCTAACACTTATTTGTGGTCACGCACGCAGAAGCTCAATTCTCGCACCACAATGGCAGGGGTCACGATTTGAGGGCGCAGTTCTATTAGCGGGCAGAAAACGAAGTCAATATCTTATTTCCCAGGTCATGAAACTTTACCAAAATGCAACATGAATGACACAGACCTTCAGGGAACCCATACATATGAGACATTGGACAGGAACATTTATGTATATCGTACAATAGGAGACATTCATATTTAACTGCGGTCTTGCTCACTTCCTGTGTTGCCGGGGCAACAGACTGATGCTTCCATCATAATCAGGGCAGATTTGTATTATATACTACATAAGCATCCATAAATAACACCTTTTCAACCAAAAGAGCCCATTTCTAATCAATTTAGGCATCCTTTATGTTTCAAATATATGTTAATACATTTTCTTAAGATTATTGTGTGTTTGTGTTGTTCATTTTGTTGAGAAAGTATTTTTGACCATGCTAAATACATGGGTCTGCCCTGATGCACGTGACTCCCTCTTTTGCACAACAGGTATTAGAGTAGGACCGCATTTAGATATGAATTCATCCTATTGAGGTATTTATTGAAAGGTCCGCCTTAAACATACAACCTTTTATGAGGTGGAGATGGTGTCCATCTAAAAACAACTCCGTCGATCATTTCGATGCCTCAGAAATGGGGCTAATACTTGATCATGCTAAGAAACTTGGATTGGATTTGCAGGTTGCAGACATAGACCGGTCTCACAGAGTGGGGAAAGGAGGGCGCAACAAGCCTCGTGACATCATAGTTAAATTCACCAATTATCGCATCAGGAAAAACAACTATGATGCCAGAAAAAATATCATGATGGATTTGTATCTGAGGATCTCACGAAAAAACATGCCAGCATAATGTACGAAGCTCGCAAACTGAGAAAAGAAAACAAAATCTATTCATGTTGGTCACGTGATGGGCGCCTGTACATGCGTGAATTTAACCACTAAGGTGTGAACCATGACATGGGGCGGGTGGTCCAAATCCGTGGACTTGATGACTTAACTGTTTACAAAGCAACCTCTAGAAGTAGCTGATCGGGGTAGTTCAACATCATCCAAATGAAAGTCATTCAACTCTAAACCTGATTGGTCCCTATGGGGTTTGATCTCCAAATCCGTTCTTCAATATCAATGACATTTGATTTTTCTATCTAGTTATGCGATCTTGACATATTGCTTGTGTCTTAAGCCACATTTAGCCGCATGTCGTTTGTTTTGCATCTAGTAAAGGCTATCCTAAACTGTGGACAATGTTATGGACTAACATTTTTCATGTAACTTAATGATATATCTTTACTATGATTTCACCGTATCAAAACGCCTCTTGTCACTACTCAAACTTATATATTTTAGTTGGACTCATCATATACAGCTTATAACTTACATATATATGTGAGGTATATTTAAACTGGCCGCAATGCCCTTTTCTGTCAGCAAACCAGGTCACTTCTAATGTGGCGGGTCAGTTTACTTCATTTTTAGCCTGAATTGTTATTGTGAATTATTCATAATTACCCTACTATTGCAATCATTTTGCCTCCTTTCACACAGTTCAGTATCTTTAGATACGTTAGCTGACTTAGCTTTCATGCTGCTTGCATAATGGTTGTACCATATCCTGCTATTTATGGACGAATGCTACTCTGCTTAATTCCAGTCATCACTCTAATTCACCTTAATTTACAATGATAAGATTATTTCTCTACAACTTAGCATATTTGTAACATGATACAAGTTCTTGCGTTGTCATCTTTAGAATTATGCATGCCACTGTTTTGTATCGACCAGCACCTAGATGAAATTTATATAGGTATTAGATCGTATTGCTGCTCGTTCCATGTTATTAGTCAACCTTCTATAGTACTTTTTATTGTCTTTTGCTTACCCAATTTGCAGCCAATTGCTATACTGAGACGATCCTGTTTCGTCTTACAGACAATTCTCAATTATATGTTCACTTTTATGCTACCATGTAGGCCTAGATACCTCTTTCTGCATTAGCGCATGCAGGTCCATCAGTTTTCAGTCTTACCATGTCTAGTATTAGACAAGTGTACTTAAGTTTAGTCTTACATGTTTGTCACACAGTGTGTGTTTTTCTCTTATTTTTTTTTGGGGGGGGGGGGGGCAAAACTTACTTTTGAAATTACGTAATGGGCATTTCCATCCAACAATACAGAGCCGTTATTGGGCTCTTTCACAGCCGATACGGCTATTCAACATACCACACTGTTCCCGGTCGATCAGCACCCATGATCAAGTATCTTCGTCCTTCACCTTTTTGACAATCTTGTTCATACTCACATTTCTGAATTTATTTTGGAATCTTGGACAGGTTAGTACAATGAGAAAACTAGGTGAGTCCGGAGTCTGCTACACCAGACTACCTGAGTAGACATCCGCATCACACAAGCCCGAAGGGCGCGTGTGATGCGGATGTCACGAAGGTAGTCTGGTGTAGCAGACTCCAGACGATCCTAGTTTTCTTTTTATCCCGTACTTAAGTACTATCAATTTTCATTTTTCATTGTAAATTAAAAAAAACTACTATTAATAATTAAGTAAAAGATAACAGACACAAGCTTCCCAATGTAGACATACGCGACCTCATTTTATTTTGCTTCTGGTGTATGAATACATTAAGTTCATAAACAAAGTGAACAGTCAACGTAGTCTGGTGCATAGCCACGTAATATGGTCAGATCCATGCCATATAAGGGAATTAACACAAGAATGGAAAGAAAGTAGTGCAACACAACGTAGTCTGGTGCATAACCACGTAGTATGGTCAGTCAGACTACGTAGTCTGTATTAAGTCCATTTTTAAAGTAATATGGCCCTAAGTACGGGATAAAATCTTACATAAGGTTCTTCTGTTTGATAACCACCCAAACCCTGGGCTAATACGAAATACTCAAAAACATTTCTCTATTTGTCACGCGAACGTCCGTGGTTTAAGGAGTGAAGGCAAACTAGACGAACTGTATCTTCTTGCAGAATTTGAAAATTTTGATGTCATCACTCTTTCCGAAACATGGTTAGACTTGAACTACCCCGATGAGTTATTGGTAATAGACGGTTTTCAACCACCAATGCGCAGAGACAGAGATACTGGACCTAGGGGTGCGTCGCTCTTTAGCACAGAAACAACTACCATGTGCCAGGCGACGGGGGGGGGGGGGGGGGGGAGAGGCACATACTCAACATCAGGGAGGGTGTGTGCCTGGGGCATTCTTATTCAATACCCTATCTTCATCCTACACCAGATGTACAATTGTAAAAAGGTACAATTTCTTAATCCTGTAATGTGTTGAAAGGAGTGCTGCATTGGTGCATCCTGGTGCATTTTGGAGGCCAACATTCCAATTTGAAACAAGTTTTAGCATATTCTTACTTCCCACAAAAATCCACCCAAAGAACTTACTACTTATATCCTATATCTCCAACTTATATCCAAGATCTATATATTTTTTTGAAAAATGAATAAGACATTCAGTTCACTCAAATGATTGTTACCCATATCCTAATCCAGCCTTGTACATTTTTTTTTTTTGGGGGGGGGGGGCTTTTCTAATCCTGGGAGTAATAAAAATAGGGCCTTTCCCGCGGCACATACGCAGTACAATCCTACATGGGAGTCCCCCCCCCCCCCCGGGCAGGCCACCTGATCTAAAGTCGTCTTCTTGCGAAAGCACATGGGTCGAAATTACGTTGAATGTTGGGAATGTTTTATAATGAGTGTATTATCGTCCACCTGGGCAGACGGCAGCAGAAAGAGACTTGTTTATGCAATCCCTCACACATTGTCAATTGTAGTGACAATGACGGAGACTTATGGATGAGACAATAATAAAACTATGCGAGTGTGAATGCCTGGCCGACCGTTCTACATGGCACGAGCGTAGCGGCGGACAGCCAGGATACACGAGGTGAAGTCCGCCGCAGGCGGACCACCTCGTGTATCCTGGCTGTCCGCCGCTACGCGAGTGCCATGTAGAACGGTTGGCCATGGTACTCAACACGAGAATGGTTCTATTTTTATCCCATGTATATTATCATTCATCCGCTCATCCATCTAATCTTTTGTATCATAGAATTGCCGCTCGGTACTTTTCATAGCAGACGACAGAAATCAACATCCTATGTGCGCGCGCATAGGGGGGCGTGGCAGTAGCGTGTGGAACGGTCTCGAGAGTGTAGAACGGTCTCGAGAGTGTGGAACGGTAAAAAATACTACACGGTGTAGATCGCCACGTCCACAGCTAGTCTGGACTACACATACATGGGATAAAATAATAAAACTATGCGAGTGTGAATGCCTGGCCGACCGTTCTACATGGCACGAGCGTAGCGGCGGACAGCCAGGATACACGAGGTGAAGTCCGCCGCAGGCGGACCACCACGTGTATCCTGGCTGTCCGCCGCTACGCGAGTGCCATGTAGAACGGTTGGCCATGGTACTCAACACGAGAATGGTTTTATTTTTATCCCATGTATATTATCATTCATCCACTCATCCATCTAATCTTTTGTATCATAGAATTGCCGCTTGGTACTTTTCATAGCAGACGACAGAAATCAACATCCTGTGTGCGCACGCATAGGGGGGCGTGGCAGTAGCGTGTGGAACGGTCTCGAGAGTGTGGAACGGTAAAAAATACTACACGGTGTAGATCGCCACGTCCACAGCTACTCTGGACTACACATACATGGGATAAAATAATAAAACTACACGAGTGTGAGTGCCTGGCCGTAAATTCTGCATGGCACGAGCGTACACGTGGAGCGGAAGGATACACCAGATGCAGCCCGCCGCAGGCGGGCCATCGAGTGTTTCCTTCCGCTCCTCGGGTACGCAAGTGCCATGCAAAATTTACGGCCAGGTAATTGCAAGAGTGTTGTTTTTTTTTATCCCATGTATGTGTAGTCCAGAGTATTCTCTACCATTTCACATTAAAAGAAGTGATAGTGTTGTGTCGAAACAGCAATCAACGACAAATACTGCAGCAGACGATAAATCAACATCCCAGGTGCGAACGCATAAAAAAGTGGTCAGCGCGAAAGTAGGGCATGCACGCGACCGTTCTACACGGGCGTGTGGATCGGCAATAAATTCTACACGGTGCAGAATGGCCCGTCCGTGGTTACTCTAGACTTGCTCAAGTCTCACTGGACTGTCTTCCGTATTTTATTTAAAATCAAATTCATTGCCAAATTAAATTTTAAGTAAACACACGTCGTAGCTTTACCTAGCTGATTGGCGTGGAACGTGTATATAGCCAGATAACATTGACTCCAGATGATTAGCGCCGGGCGGTCTACACTGTGTTTCTTATCACACAGACAAGCGAGCGGTCATAACACACTCCTCTTCAGAAGCTGTTAATTGAGCTACTGTGTAATGAAGGATTAATTGCAGTGCACCCCGTCAGGCAGAGGGCGTCCTGGTGTCGGCAGCCGGAGGGAGATGGTCAGCTTTGTCTCGCTTGAGTAGCCAGTGACTAGCCATGCATTCATCGAAGGCCACTTTCCACTCGCAATAATAATGGGATTAGAACTGACCAGGACTCAACAGCTGCTACTATTGAAACCGACACGGCGTCCAGTGTCGACCAGTTAAAAAAAAAAAAAAATAGTAGGACCTACCTAATAACACCGTGTAGTTGGCATAATATTATTCAGTTAACTTTGTGGAGGGGAAAATGTATCGCACTTCTGGGTGGGACCGCGGGATGGGAAAATAGGGACATGCACCAGGGACTTGTGCAAGTCTATGGTTACTCTGGACTACACATACATGGGATAAAATCGGACCTTACGACTTACGTTGACGGACACGACTACGGATGACGTCACACCTCTTTTTTACCCACAGCTCTGTGTGCGCGCAGTGAGCATTCTTGCAGAATTTATAAAGTGTTGTAGCAACGGTAATTGTGACGGCTATTTTAGCTGTCAGGCGATTACAGCCAGGTAATGTGTTGATGCAAATGATATTATGTGTGATCAAGGTGGGTAGAGAGAGAGAGAGGAGGAGGGAAGTCTCTGGGCTTCAAACAACTTTGGAATAAAAAGTGTCGTAATGCAATTAATTTGTGTTCTTGCTTTATCTTACTTGATGGGTCGAGCTAATTACTGAACTCGCTATCAGCGAACGGCAAATCATCTTTGCAATACACAAGTGTTCAGTGGTGCGTACATGGCCCACACCGCCGCTGACACTCAGCAACACCCCTGGAAACGTGCTTTCCGGAAATAAAAACCTTTGCACGTGCGCAAGCGGTTTTATTTAAATACAACGAAAGATAGTTGTGCGTGGTGGAAAATTTGAAATTGTTGACGAATTTCCAAGCCATTCGATACCAAACGCTGTGAGTCAAGCTTTCCTGTTGCGATATTATAACCTGCAAATGACATTTGTTAGATAGATGTGTTGTCAGAAGTTCATTTGAAATATTGAAGAATTAAACTTCCTCTCTAGTGTAATTACGGGCGCATGGTTGCAGTTTGTGTGACAGGCATTTCTGATGACGCGCGCGCCCGTAATTACACTAGAGAGGAAGTTTAATTCTTATATTTACATTTAACATCAATTTCTATTGACATAAGAGTAAGTATTATCATTGATAGTTGATTTAAAATCGTTTTTAGCTTGTTAATTTACAAAAAATCGCCTTTTTGTTTACTAGTGGGAGGAGCCAAGTAGGCGGGGTTACTACATCAGCCATCAGTTGTCAAGGCAACTCCTGGAACACAAAACTAGGAAAATATTATTGCGCAGCACGTTGGTTGCACGAGATGCTCTAGTGTAACCATTGCCTCATGAACTACACTACCGTTCCTATTCTTTCAATGCTAACAAAAATAACAAATGTAAATATAAGTGTATAAAAAAGGGCCAAACGGACCTCTTAACGGTGACCAATGTTCTATGGCAAGGATTATTACATGTCAATATGCCGTTTGTATTTTGGAGTCCGTGTAGCGTATTTTGAAAAAAATAAGAATTTTTTCTCGGTGTTTTGTAATAGTTCATCACCTTGACCGGAAATTTAAGGAAGTGGCATTTTATCGCTCACGTAGAAGGAATATATATAAGTACCTATTATCCATTCTTTTGCTGTTTAATCATTCGAAATTTAATTAAATATTACGTTTCATCTTGGATCAAATTATCAACTGATTAGTAGACCAGGTTCTGGGGTGGGAACTTGGACCCAATGTGAAAAAGAAATATTATTTTCTGGAAACTACCAGCAAGCAAACACAAAGTTCCACTCTCAAAATATTCCTATTTCTGTCTCTTCATTTGTGAACTTTGTAAAATGAAGGCAACTAATCCCCAAATTTTCTTATTCTGAAAGAGAATTTTTTCTATAAAGTTTATTTGATTGCTCCAATATTAATGTGTCATGTCAGCATCTCGCAATCACCCAGCGCGATAACACCACATCTAATGATATATGTGTTCGCAGAGTCTTCGTTACTGTGCAAGGACGAATCTCTGTATTTTTCTTCCTTTCCGTCACAAATTTTTATTACTGCCTTACTCTGTGTTCAAGATTTGTTCCATTCAAGCCTTTTTGTGTAGCTATAACATAAAAAATATAAAAGAAATAGGTCCAAGAGCCAATGATTTATATGTAGGAGTCCTCTCATTCAACGAGCTTATGGAACAGGCAAAACTTTGGGTGTGAGTTTAAATGAGCTGTGTCAAATGGTAGACGAAGGGTTTAAACGTCATGGAGAGGCTCTGTCCAAGTTGGAAGATAGGGCCAGTAAGACTGAGAAGTCTCCATCTGTGGTGACACCCGGGATAAAAGATGTGATGGCTGAGATGGCGAAGGCCTTGAGCAAACTTTCTGTTGACCAACGAGATATGGGAAATGGGCATTGTTCAGGTCATTGGGCTGAATAAGGGTCCACATTCTTAAGCCATAGAACCCCAGCAGATAAGTTGTGCAAAACATGTGGGGAATCAGGTCACTACTCAGTCACCTGTCCACTGTGGCGTTCATGCTCACCCAGTCCAGCATCACCAGGATTGGCGGGAAACAGCAAGGGGGTGAGTCCGGTGGTGGGGACTTCACCCAAGAGACAGTGAGAGGTGAATATGTACCTTGACTGCAAAGGCCAAATTATGAGGAAGTGTAAGTTAGGCAGGCGGATGCACAGGGTCCCACGCTGTGGGTACTGGTTCTTGTGAATCAGATTCCAGTTGAAGCTGTGGTAAACATAGGTGCCGAAATCACCATCCTTTCAGAAAAATTTGTGCTCCAGCTTGTGGATTTGGACGTGCTACAGACCCTAGAGCCAGTTAAGCTGCAAGGGTTTGGCACTACTGGAATGATTTCAGGTCAGAAAGGACTTACAGTGTCCATTGTTCTTGCTAGGAAGCTGATGGAATGGCTGGTGAAAATACCCCCAATGAGGGATAATGTACTCCTCGGTCTCAATTTTCTACAGGCTGCAGATGCAGTTATATATACAAGAGGTGGATTACGAATTGGAAACATGCTGGTGTCTACTATTTCTTGCTGGCCACAGCGGAAGAACCAGTTCATGGGGTACTGGCAGTTTTAGAGCCTAATATCTTCCATGATGATGCCATGGCGGGGGCTGTATAAGTGAATGTGGAAGCTCATGTCCCTACCAGACCAGTCAACCTCTCTTCGCAAGAGGTTGTGTTGAAGAGGGGCACTTGCATTGGTCGCCTAGTAGAAGTAGGGGATGTAGACCAAAATGGAGTTGACTCGACTTCATGCAGTTCAGAAATATTAGGAGAGGTGGGAACTCTGGATGCCTGACTCGATTGGTCTCAAAGGGGGGGTAACCATGAATGAACCAGATTTTGATGATCATACCGGGGGAACCAGATATAGACAAATCCCCTGCCCTAGAGGCATCAAGGGTTAGCATGAAGAAAATTTGAGCTCACCAAGGAAGGAAGGCCATGGTGTACTTTCTTCTGCAAAAGTGACCTCTTGCCGAGTCCATAAGAGGAAGATGCAACCTAGCAGACCTCTTTCAGGAGTTAAAGTAAGCCAACATAATGTTGCAAGGCCACCTGCAATGACCAGATGTACCATAGGAAGGAGACCCATTCATCTTCCTGCAAGGTACATGCAAGTGTGACACAATAGGAAAAAATAACCTGAGATAATAACGGCTGAATATATGGTGATATTGTTGTATTTGGTATATTTTCAGGACTGGTGGAGCTCATCTTTGTGATGTGACTGTTAAGGATTATACAGACAGAGGTCATCCCTCTTTTGCATATAATTATGGTTACTCTCACTAAAAACCCACCTAGTTCTGATCCAGAAGCCCCACAGCCCACTTTACAGCACTCAGCTGAACAAACTGATAGTCACTGGCTGAATCCTGGGGTGATAGACCCCATGTTGGATGATGCACACAATATGGCCCACCTGCGCCTGCCAGAGCTTTGTTTGTTTCTGGCTCAGATGCGTGCATTGTTGGAATGGCTGGAGGGTTGTTGGGTTTCCCACTTAGCCTCGTTGCTTCCTACATTATGGTTAATAACCTCTTCTCAGCTTTCAGCCTGTTGGCCTTGTTAGGGCCACAACAATTTCCAGGACCACCAGGAGAGGGTCATCAGTTTACATTGTTCCCCGCACAGCAAACCCAGTCGGTTTGCAGTCCTGTATTTCAGGTACCGCCCTGACCTGACCAGAGAGCAGCCGAAGGAAAGCCCCAGTGTGTCATTGCCTAGAGTGTACCAGCCGCTGTGACAACACAGGCATGGCAAGCTGCTACAACCCCAGTGAAATTGACTCCAGAAGTAGAAGAGCCACTGCCAGCACTAGTTCAACTGGTATCGGCATCTATGGAGTCATCCCCACCTAGTGACCTGTTCCGGTCCCTCCGGTCGATTTACCACCAGAAGGCCCCATGACCACAGGACAAGAGTACGCGGGTTGGTTGTTTGGAATGGGGCACCCCAGAGTCCACTTCATGCAGCACAGTTAGTGAGGCCACACCAGAAACAATTCCAGTGCCACCCGTATTCAGAGCCAGGGATATCCAGTATGTCCAGCCATGACCAGACTCACCAGTGTCCCGAGGGAAAATGCCAGTGCGACCTTCAAAGGCACATTGGAAGAGGTCAAGCTGAGGACTGGATGTGGGTAAGACAAGGAAGAAAATAGAAGAGGAAGACATGGA
This sequence comes from Hermodice carunculata, assembly GCA_964020975.1. Lineage (NCBI taxonomy): Eukaryota > Metazoa > Annelida > Polychaeta > Eunicida > Amphinomidae > Hermodice > Hermodice carunculata. The sequence continues at coordinate 94,367,439 of OZ026612.1, read as the reverse complement.
AGATGGTGGAACCCTCTGGCTACCTGGCATAAATTTCCAGACCAGCTCATTCTTGCCAGACCATCCATTAATTATGTGCCACCAAGTGGAGCCGCAGATTTGACCGCTTCTCCTGATCCTGCTCAACCATGGCCAACCAACCCAGGTGAGTCTTTGCGTCATGAACATTGGTTGTGCAATCAGTTACTAAAGGATTTGCCTGAAGTGATTGGCGTAATTCGGATAACAAAAAAACAACCACGTGACCATTGGTGCTTAGATCTGTCATTGCAGAGGCTCCACTAAAACTTGCCATTTTAAAAATTTTTACGGACATTTAAGCTTGGCTGTTTTTATGATGTCAAGGGGCTTATCATAATCTACATGTTGGACGGCAGCTTTTTGCAGTAAGTAACCATTTTGTGAACTTTGTGAATCAAGCAACTTTAATGGCTTATCCTCCATTGTAATAGCCATGCCACCAAAACGAGTACCAAGCATGACCAGTGCAAGCAAGGAGGCTTCCGTGGAACAATTTGTTACAATGGAAATTTGCATCAAACCATCTCAGAAATATTTGATGATGTGCTTGCAACCAAACTATGTGCAAAAATTGGTGACATAATGGACTCAAAGCTTGCTGAATTTGAAGAAAAAACATATTGACCCAGATAGACACAAAAAGTAACAATAAAATTCAAGCTTTGGAAGGTCGAGTGCACACAATTGAACTCAAATGCACTGAGAGTGATAACAAAAAAGAGATCATACAACTGAACTAGAACAGTTGCGTAATAAAATTATACGCCTGACAAACGAACTGTGTGAGACTTGTTCAAGTCTGAACAATTTAGAGCAACAAGGGCAAAGATGGGCTGTAAGAATACATGGTCTCGATGTGTCCTCCAAACCTTTGGAAGAAAACGCAAAGCAGATTGCCAGTGATTTCTTCAAAGTCTGTCTGAAGCTAGACATTCCAATGATTGAAATTGATGGTTCACACAGAGTGGGTAAAAAAAGATGGATGGAAAACAACCTCTGCTTGTTAAATTTTTCAGGCATTACTTTGTGGACAACATCACGTCAGTGTGCAAACAACTCAAACAATCTGGTTTCGTTGTTTACGAAGATGCAACAGTGGGGAATAAAAGATTGTTGAACTGTCTTAAAAATCATCCAATGCAAACTAAAGGTAAAGTACAATGTAAGTGACAAGATAGGTCCACCTGTGAAATTCAACGTGGACGTTGAAGTAACATTCTTTTTTTTTCCTAATTCCACTGGTGGGTGGTGGCGTGAATCATACATATTATAATTGAAGCTCCGTTTTGTTGGTATCAATTTAGAGTAGATCTTACCATGTAATTTAAGGTCTAAAACTCATTATTGTGTAAAAATTGTATGATCTAAATTCTTTCCTTTTCGCTGCCTAATCAGGCTTGTTATGCAAATTATCATATTGTTTTAATTTCAATTAAGTTTCAGGTAATATTTACATGTATATTATACAAATGTACGATTTCAGTTTGTTATTAGATATGTACATTATTTCAAGCTCAAGTTAAGATAAGTACTTTCATCGTGTTTCAAGCTGTGATTAGCTTTGTTTATTAAGAGAAATGGCAATTAGAGGACTCTTGGTGCCCTGTCACTTTGAATGTCTCTGTTCTATTTTTTGCTTTTCCTTTTATGTAGTCAAGATATCAGATTCTATCTTGATAACATTCAGGTATTTCCTGTAGCGATCCTTGATATCATTAATGCATTCAAAGGTAAACATTGTTACAGTCATGACAGATAATCAATGAATTTATTGAAACTCATTAAGTGTGGACTTGTGCAATCGCTTACTCTAATTGTAAACCAGTTGCTGACGACTGGAATCTTTCCCGATACATTTATGATAGCGAGAGTGGTGCCAATATTCAAGAAAGATTGTCCTTTCCTCATGGACAATTACAGACCTATATCAGTACCGCCTGCAATTTCCAAAATCTTTGAAAAAGTGATGTATATACAGGTCTCACATACTTTGGCATTACACTAGATCTACTTCAAAGTTATTTAACAAACAGAAACCAATATGTTTTTTTGATGAAACATGCTCTGACTCATTGAGGATTAATACAGGAATTCCTCAAGGATCAATTCTAGACCCTCTTCTTTTTCTAGTTTACTTGAATGATATTTCTTTAGCGTCCGCCTACTTGAAATTCATTATATATGCAGATGACACAACTATATTTACCTCTGTAAGTCCAGTTGATCTTTCTGGCTTAAATTGTCAGGCTTTCATATTGATCAATTCTGAACTTACAAAAATAAACACATGGCTAAAGGTAAATAAATAATCCTTAAATATCACCCCCCCAAAAAAAAAAAAAATTATGGTCTTTCATCAACTGCAAAGGGACGTTACTATCCCTATTCTTGAGATTGATAGTGTAACTATTGTATGTGTGGACGAATTTAGTTTCCTTGGTCTTTTATTCGATGGAAATTTAAGCGGGAACAATCATATTCAGAAAATGGCATGAAAAATTTTACAGACGATTGGCATAATGACCAAATTAAAGAATTTTCTTCCCTCTCATATTTTACAAACCATCTATTGTTCTTTAATTCTTCTGAGATTTAAGTACTGTCTCCTTGCATGGGGTCATAAAGCTGAAAGACTTGTAAAGCTTCAGAAAAAAGCCATTCGAATAATTAATCATAGTAATTACAATGCTCACACAGATCCTATTTTCAAATTTTGACGTTTGCTTAAGATTGAGAATATTTATAAATTACAAGCTTTACAGTTCATTATAAATTTTCAAATAATTGGCTTCCTGTGTACTTTTCAAAATTTCCGATAATGTCAACGAACCAAGTACATGACCATGATACGAGATGGCAACAAACATTTGTAACGCATACACAACATGTTTTCGCCAAAAAATGTCTAAAAGATAAAGTTATTCGTATTGTAAATGAAACACCTGTAATTATTTCAGAAAAAAAAATACCCACAGTTTTTCCGGCTTCTCTAATTATATAAAGAAAACATTTAATCCGAATTATTCAGAAACATATACAACTCAAAAATGTTATATTTGCAGATCGAATTGAATGTTACCAGGGAACCATAAAGATGTCTCTTATCTCTTGCAAATTGTATTTGCTTTGCACTCATGATCACTAGTATATTTACTTTTACACATTAAGTATGCAGGGTGGCACACATGATAGTGGTCTGAGAAAGATCTTAATTTGTGTCTCCCTGACCAAGGTAAATTTCAATTGTGACTTCAAGCTTTAATTTTGCTAATCGGACTTAATTATTCTGTTCCTTTTCCTATATCGTTATACTTATGTATTCATCTGGTCCAATAAAGAAATTCCTGAATGCTGAATCCTGATAACTGAAGGGACCTCGGACAATCCCCAGTCATGACCTATATGCTGGGATAAGCTGCTTCACTTGCGGCAACACGGTAACACAGTCCATCTTTCCTGGATGTTGGATCTTGAGGGTGCTTGTTCAGAGTGTCAGTTACAGTTGAACAATCCACAACGGCGAGAACATGCTGTGGCTAATCATCGGGGATGGTTGGGCGTCTTATGTCCCCAGGTCTGGCATCAGGACATGAACCATTTCTTTTACCTGGTGGCCGATGACCTAAATGTGGATGTGGAACAGTTACCTTGTGTCCCCCAAGTGGAAGACTACATTCTGCAGTGGTACACCTTACGTGTGCCTGAGCATATCAAAGCAGTCAAATTTTCCCCACCAGAGGGTTCCTATGACCCCTCAGCCGGTCAGTCACTGAGGGACCTATACCACTGGAAGGTAGCTTTACGGTCTTTGGCCTCCACTAGAAAGGCCCTCAGGGAAGGCATGCCCGTCAAAACCCTTTTTCCTGAGGAGGGGTTTTGTATTCTTGGACCCTATGTAAAGAACTCTGACTTGGTGGTTATGAGCATAGACTTACCAAACCTTCAAGCTTGGGTAAAGAGTGATTACTCTGGTTGCAAACAAAACTTGTCATTCCAGTTGATGGTTGAGCACTATCCCTCTTGAGGCCACAACCCCATTGATGGACTGAGAAGTCCTTGCTAAATTAGTTTCATTTTTTCTTGTTCACATGTTGGTTCTACAAGTCTCTCTTAAATTCCTGGGAAGGCAGTGGCACATGGCGAAACATCCTTTTCCCAAATGACCCCACCTTTTCTCTGTAAAGGTGCATTAGACAGCATCAGTGTTGAGTGTGTACTCCCCCGATGTCATGTGCCTATGTCTGGAAGTGAGAGAAGAGTCACAGGAATAATTGAGAGAATGTACATAAGAATATAGGTAGTTACCTTTCCTTTTTGATTGGGCATTCAAAATGTTACATTTGAGTGGTGGGCATTATTATGGTTACTGTCTATCCTCAAAATTTGTTACCTTGTTCTAGTTATTCAGCATTGACCAGATTGTTAGATTGACTCAAAATTTTGGGTGTAAATTCCTGTAATTTGGGAGGGCAACTTTTCTGTGAATATCTCTATATTTTGCAAATATAAAACTATAACCTGGAGTTATTTCTCTATAATATGTAGATAAGTGCTGGCTGACTAAGGATGGTGCGGGCCACAGGGTGTAGATGTAGTGTCAAAGACAGAGACTTATGGATGAGCCAGTCGGAACTTACTTTGATGGACACAACTACAGATGACGTCACCCCCAGATCAATCAGCCAATCACCCACTCAAGATCCTCACCTGCCCCATGGGTCACGTGGATGGAGGCATCCAATGAGGTCCGCCCACATAGATGCTTATCATTATTTTCTAGTTTGTCCCCATTACTTAGAGTCCAGACTCAAATCATTGAACACTGTGTGTCATCTCTTGGCTCCTGGAGTAAATCCTACTCTTAGTACCTATTTGGCAAGCAACATTTTGATTATTTGTTTCACCAAAGGTAGCAACGGTTTACCCAAGGATGCAAATGAAGGTATATTTAATGCAACACAGCTCTTCATTAAAGAGACCCCAAGGGTTCGCATTTTAAATCTAAATGCCTGCTCCTGGTGAAATTTGTTATTTTTAATAAATTACCTTATTTAGAACATCTTCTTCAAAGAGCAAAGAATGTCAACGCTGATTCACATTATGAAGATGTTGAAACTATGAGAACATTTTTCTAAGATCTAGGCAGCCCAAATGTTAAAATTCAAAGAGTTGTCAGACTTATGGCAATTAAACGACAATCTGGGGTAAGTGGTTAAACTGTACACGGTAACTCAGCAGGAGCGGAAAGCTAGGTTTCCGGGATCAGTAGATGGACCTTTTGTTACAGGTGACACAATTCCGTCATATTAGCAAGAAACTTCCCTATTCCCACATTAACAGTGCACCAAGAAAAGCTTACCTGTAAAGCAAGGGTACTTATGAGGAACTAAATAACATCCTGAAAACAGACTGGAGTTTTGCATCATTTAGAAACAATATTGAGGACAAATGGCACCAATTCAATGACAGTTACTTTAGTCCAGTAGATAAACACATCTTTAGCACATATGTGAAGCCAGGAGCTCGGCTCAAGCCACCATGACCATGATACAGATCAATCAAGAAGCCATGAAGAAAAGGGATGAATGGATGATAAATTTCTGTGGCTGAAGAAGGCAAATATTATTTTAGAACTGTCAAAGAAGCCAAAGCACACTACGAAGACCATATGATCACCAAACTAGGGGAAAACGCATAACGTTCCTGGAATTATACTGGATATTATACTGGAAGCAGCACAACAGTGGGCATCCTCAAAGATGAAGGAAACAGCGTAAGAGATGACTAAGAAAACATACATAATCAATACTTTCTTTACCAAATTACTCACAAAAGAACCCTGATGGATTTTCTTTTTCTAAAAGCACAAAATGTGGAACAAAAAAGATATGGACCATATCTTATGGGAAATCAGCTTCTCGCCAGAATCAGTCAAGGAAGAAATATGCAAACGTAAACCAAATACAGCAAACGAATCAGGTGACATTTAACTTTGAGTTCAATTATCTCCATTTCCTTTGGTTCATACTTTCAAACATGATATGCAGTGCAGGCAGTTTCTTTGGAAGCAAGACGCTTATAAGGGAGAACTGAAAGTTGATAGGCCTAACAGGTCTCTTTTTATTTTTGGCAGAAGTAATGAAATTTGTGTTTTGGGTGGTTAGGCCTATACATTTTGGAAAAGAACTAGTGTCTGCAGTTAATGATGAATATTTCTAAGGTTGAGAGGACCGGTTTAAAACCACCAGTTGCTTTTTCTGGGTGACTGCCTGTCTCAAGTCAGGAGTGAAATTTGTTTCTTCACATTGGTATTGGAAGAGAAATGTTGATGCTTTGGCAAGTCTGAAATCTCTTTGCTGTCATTGTTTGGTTTTGAATTAATGAATATGCATCATGTTTTTCTGTACTATTAGATCGTCATTGACCTTGATGACTGAGTTCAGGTTTTTGTGTATTTCAACAAACGAAAGCTCCCAATTGTCTACACGTTGTACACATCAAGATTACCCCAGAACAATTCTCATTTTGTTCACAAAGTTCTCATTTGATGCACAGACAACAACTTATATGTTCCTCTTCACTCTCCCTGCCCAGACTTTTTAGGCTTTTGTTTGTCAGCCAAGGTGTGCTAGTTATACTGCCTTTGTCTTGGTGTACAAAAGTGTGAAAAGCTGACAGGTCAAAGTAGTGCATGTAGCCTATGCTTCGACGAGATCTCCAAATTATAGCAAACGTTTGTAAATACCTGCAATATTATGGAGTTTGCAGAGTCTTGGATGATTATCCGATGTAAATCCAAGAAAGTACAGGAGCAGAATTTCGTTTGAGTGATAAGATCACCGCCAGAAGACCCTGAGTGCCATGAGCACATGAACACAAATACTATCTCTAACAAAATGAAGGAGAGTAGCGTCTCTTATTTCGAATTTCAAGTGGTAACAAAAATGCAAGTCTGATCATATGCGAAAGCTAAATACCAAGAAGGTAACTGGACCAGATGAAATTCCACGAAAAGTTACTAAAAGTTGGCACTCAAGTTCTGAGCCCTTCTGTCACTTATATGCACAATATATCAATTAAAACTGGAAAATTCCCCACTGATAAGAAGCGGGCTTATGTCTATACTGGCTACAAAAAATTGGACTCCATGAGCAAATACAATTATCGTCCAGTCAGTGTATTGTCGTGCTTATCTAGAAATATTAAACGATAGAATGGTTCATTTATTTGATAAAGTACTAAGTTCTCTCGTCTGTTCTTTTCAGAAAAATACAGTTGGCAAGGTTTATTCTTTGCAATTATTACGGACTAGAAATCTCCCTTGGATAGCTATGAAGGTGTCATTTTGATGTAGCTGCCGAAAGCTTAAGATCACCTACCTCATGATCTACTATCACAGAACCTGTCCAAGGGAGTGCCACAGGAAAATATGCTTGGGCATTTGCTATGCAAAACTTTTATGAGTGATTGTCCATATGTTATGAAAGGGCACTGTGACCTCTACAATTATGCTGCTGACAACACTATCTTTTCATGATCATAGATTGCAAAATGCCAAATTGTCTCAGAAAATTTTCTACATATAGGTATCAGATAGTTTATCGAAAACAACATTAAGATAAATCCGAGAAAATCTGGGCTATAATTCTATGCCTACGTACATATTGCCAAATCAAAAATGACTCTTCTTTTGAATTCGGAGGAGTATAAACCTCATTCTGAATGAAAAGGAGAAGCTCTAAACCTTTAATGCATATAATCTCTCATTTTAATTATTGTCTGCTTGTATGGCACCTAAATATTCCTACAGACTCATCAAAATGGAAGAGACACACGACGGAGCCTTACGCTTTGCATATAATGACCATGTGTCTACTTTAATTCAATCTAAATTTACTAGAACAGGCTTCCCCAAAAAAACCAAACTTTTTTCTATCTCAGCAGAGTTAGAACACTCTCTGCGCAAGTCTACAAAATTCTCAATAATATAAATCCATCCTTCTTAAGTGAGATGTTTATAAGAAATGAAACATCTTTTGGTCTATGAGACAATAAGAAACTGTAGCAGCCTGCTTACAACACCATTAGTGGTAATAACTCTCTCCGATACAGACGGCCAAGCTGTGGAACAACTTGCTTCCTCACATTAAAGAATACATCGATGTCAACCACTTTAAAAAGTTAATCAAAGTATGGCTTGGTACATCCTGGTCTTGTTCCGCATGCATTTTATGTCGCCTGGTGGCCAGTTGTATATAGTTTCATGTGTGAGTTCATTGTACATACCACTTCTTTCATTCGCTTTCAATTTTTCATTGACGAACAATAGTGCTGTTGCGCTAATGTTTTTTATTTGTACAAGTTCACATGAAATAAAGATTATTATCGTAATCATTCTTATAGTGTCAATGAGTTAATAAGGTGTACCAGTCTATTGCTCAGCAACACAATTAGCCATTGCATGTGGACTGGCAAGAGACTGGTGAGATGCAAAGGGCAGGTTGTTTAATATCCACCACAACATTTAGTTGGCGAGGAGACTACCAAAAGCGGTGCTTTTCTTTGGTGGGGTATTCCCCCACACCCCCTTTTGGATCCCCCCTTCTGCTACCCTGTGTGGGGTTTGAACCCACGTGTGGAACCCATTGCCTTATCCCCACTCTCTTACCGCCTGAGCTAGCAAGGGTTGTTGGTGATCCATGGCATTTGTACCCCACTTGCAGGCTCTAGTGCCTAAGCATTGCGAGGAGCGTCATCTAGCGACAACCAGAAATACTAATACAGCATCAAGGCACTCACTGAGACACTGACCACTGTACCCCACCATACCAAATGGGCACAATTATATGCCTTCTGCTTTAATATCGCTAAATGTATGAAGAAATATTGATTGCAGAGGTATTTTTCAGTTCACTCATACATTTCTAGTGTACAGTATATCATATTTATATCACTGTAATGGTGTGATAGATTCTAAACAATGGCCTGTGAAGGTAACATCTTCACACAAAAAGGGGTAGGGCCACTAGCCTAGCTCAGAACAGTTGTCCCGTATCCCTAATTAGTCAGACAGTCAAGCTGATGGAACGCATTATTCTAGACATCATTCTTGGATTACTGATTTAATTCATACTTTCAGCTGCGACCTACATGGTTTCCAGCATGACTGCTCCTGTGTAACTGAGCCCCTAGAATGTTTATACGACTGGACCGAGAACAGCAAGAAAGAAACAGACGTATACTTACATTTAAAAGCCTTTGATGCAATCCCACACAAAATGATAGCATATAAACTAAAGCAAATAGGTATGAGAGGCAAAGTGCTACATAGATAGAGACTTTCTTGAGAGACAGACTGCAGGAAGTAGTGCTAAAAATTGAGAATCTCAATGGCAAGCAGTAAATAGTGAAGTTTCCCGAGGATCTCTTCTTGGTCCCCTGCCGTTTCTGCAACAAGTCAATGACATTCCCAATATAACAACCAATATTTCCAAAATGTTTACTGGCGTTACAATGATATGTTTGGATGTAAATTTTATTGGAAAGGACGAATCACTAACTGGTCACTCAAATGGTTTGTGCCAAGGTTACAGAATGTTTTGTCCTTAATATCAATGAATCTCTACAATATGTGTATACTATGAACTATATAGTATTGAAACAAAGAAATAAATAGAAAGATCATGGAACCATAAAAACTTACAACCTCCTTCGCATGACCACTTCAGCTCCATTGTCAAGAAGTTAATCAAAGGAATTGGATTAATAAAAGACGTTTCACCAACCTAACGCCCAATAAGATTACCACTCCATACATATCATTGGTAAGATCTCTATTGGAATACGGCGCTCCATTTTGGAGCCCGTGGCATCCAAAAAATATAAAAGCTGTGGAAGAAGTGCGGAGATGGTACTTATTGCCATGTGGTGACCAAACAACAGTAAAACTACCAGCCCCCCAAGAATGAACAGACTACCTAGATTTATGTCAAACATATCAATATATACAACAAAGCATCTGTACGTTCTCACACACTGAAAGGACATTTTCATAAAATCTAAGAATGCTGTAGAACTGATGTTAGGAAGAGTTTCTTTTGCAAAAAGGTGATGGACAAGTGGAATAGATTGACAGTAGAGATCGCAAAGGCCCCGACGCTAGCCGTTTTCAAGAGAAGACTTGCCCACAGGCCTTAGGGGATAATTCAACCATGTAAACAAGTAGCTGGGAGCCTTTTCTATCTGCAGATACACATCAAACCTCCATTCTCAATGGCCTGACTGGATGACACACATGCATAATAAGCTACCAAATTGGTAACCTCTGACCACTGCTGACTGCTGGGTTATCTAAATGTTAATCTGTATTTTGATGTGTTGTTGCACTGTTATATGTTTTCACAGACGTATAGTTTGTTTGATGTGCGTGTATCACGAACCTGCAAATCGATGTTGAAATGGTATCTATGATACGTTTCAAGATGATAAGCTTTTAAAGTCTAAGTTGCTCCCAATCAGCTAAAATTTAACAAAAATAGTTTATGTCATATGTACACTGGATGTGCCCATACCTCATGCCTATTGGTGGTAGTTGAATAACATCTCTATTTGTGTTACTTTCAGAAACATTCATCATTTCAATTTTCAAGTGCCCCGAGTCAGTATAAATTTAAAGATTATGGCTATGGCCATATATTTTCGTTGGGTGCGCCTATATGGCAAACTTACCATTAGATTAGATTAGAATTTCATCTCTATCTATGATAGTATTGAAATTATTCAAGACTTTAAGTTTTAAATTTCCCACATAAGCATGAATTTAAAAACTGTGACTTGGTTATATATTTATTTGATGCGGCGCTTTCAAAAACGTATAGGTATGTGTTTGCCTTTTTATATGTTACACTTTGAAGATATAAGAGAGGTAAAACTTCTGTACTATATAATTTGCATGATTTTTAAAGACATCTTGACTATTTGAAGTTAGGTGCACAATTTCATCTACAGAGTTAAACCCATGCCACATTCGGAGTTTCTAGGTATTTTAGTTTTTCTGAAAAACTCCAGACAGACTGAGTTAGAAAGAAAGAAAGGCGTGTGTGTGTGTGTGTGTGTGTGTGTGTGTGTGTGATATGTAGCATATTTTTTAAAACAAAGTATGGTTCCCATTGATTCTTTTTAACTTTTCGTCTCACACGTTCCATAGTGAACGGAAATGATCTCAGTAATAATACAAAGTCTTGTCCCACACATAAGTTTTTGACGGTCTGCAATCCTGACAACTGGCTTTCTCGTTCGGAACATTTCGACATAAAATGAAATTCAGTAGACATAAACTTAGAGGGAAAGAGCACCGAGGGAGCTACTTCCAAAACTGAAAAGGAAATAAACAATAACATATTCAGTATGTGTTTCTCATTAAAATACAGATAGTGTATGTGTCTAGGGTTGTGTGATGCAACACAGGAGCAGATAATAAACTAGGCAAAATTAATATCCCTCCACTAAAAACAATTCTTATATAAAAAAAAAACCACACATATTTTGAATATATTCAATGTTTCTTTTATTCTGTATACACTTAAGAGTAGATCTGTAGAGGAAATTCTGATCAAATGAAGTTATGCTTCATTGCACAGTGTCAATAAGCAGACAAAGTCTGAATCACAAGTTTGCAAGAGTACCTGTAGAGCGATCAAACATGCATATGAACTGAGTGCAGAGTCCCATCAGAAATATCACAGATGGTGCTTGGTTGCATCAAACGTTATCACAGACTGTACTTAAAATTAAGGCATTTTCTGAGTTCAATAGAGCAGAAATTGACTCATCACTGTGTCACATAAAGCACCTTTAAATGTCCTTTCAATAGGATGTGCAGCCATCATGGTTGTCAATGCACTGTTGGCAGCGTTTTCGCATGCTGTAGACGAGCTTTCTCACAAGTGCCTGAGGTATACTGTCCCACTTCTCCAGAAGATAACGCCGTAGATCTGCGAACTGTGAGTTAGGACCCATCTTCTGGCACACATTTCTTTTCATATGGCTCCACAGGTGCTCTATCAGGTTGAGGTCAGGTGAGCATGCTGGCCATTCCATCACCTCAACACTCTCACTATCCAGGTAATCACGAACCACAGCTGAAACATGTGGCCTGGCATTGTCGTGCATCAGCATGAAGTTGTCTCCAATGGTACCTGCATATGGAATAACATGGGGTTCCAGGACATCTGTTATGTACCGTCTGCTTGTCATTGTTCCTTCCATGATGACGAGGTCTGTCTTGCCATTAACAGAGATGCCCGCCCACACCATGATGCTGCCCCCTCCGTATGCAACTGTGGGCTGAACACAACAAGCAGTGTGTCTCTCCCCTCGCCGTCTCCATGCACGAACACGTCCATCACTTCTGTGGAGGGAAAAGCGACACTCATAAGTGAAGAGAACATTGCTCCATCCTGCATGTGTTGTACGGACATGTTCTCTTGTCCACTGCAACCGAGCAACCTTGTGACGTGGGGTAAGAAGCGGCTTTTTCACCATGCTCCGGGACCTTAAACCAGCAGCATGCAGTCTGTTACGAACATTCTGGGTGGACATGCGTCTTTGGTGAGGATTGGCTCTCTCCAGCTGGCTCTGAATATCAGGACCTGTGCGGCTCCTACTCCTCACTGCACCATTGACAATGAAACGGTCTTGTTGCCTGGTGGTCAGCTTTGGCCTTCCCGGGCGTGGTAAATCTGCAACATCATTTGTGTTTCGGTATTTTCTCAACAACTCATTGATGGATTTGTGGTTCACACCCATTGCCCGTGCGACAGCTCTGCAACTTTCACCAACTTCATTTGATCAGAATTTCCTCTACAGATCTTCTTTAAAGTGTATACAGAATAAAAGAAACATTGAATATATTCAAAATATGTGTGTTTTTTTTATATAAGAATTGCTTTTAGTGGAGGGTTATTAATTTTGCTTAGTTTATATATATATATATATATATACATATATATATATATATTTATATATATATATATTATATTAAGAGTCACTTTTACAACAATTTTGACTCCCAAAACAAACACACTCACTCAGTATCATAACACTTTCTTATTTAATGTTACAAGGTACACTTGATCGTAATTTTCACCACAAATAACGAATGCGTTTATAATAGCGCGTAACAACACAATTACCAAATTGGAATATAGACATTTGAGTATAGATCAAAGTACCAAAGGCAGAAAATGTTACCTCGGCGTGGAATGGATAACAAACTCAGACAAATAAAATTCAGTAAACAATGTTTCAATTACATAAGCGCACATAAATTTCGTAAGATAAGAGAATGATTCAACCGGTAACGAGTTATTTTCATTATTTTGCAGACGTGTATTCCATATGCAAATTACAAATTTAAATGCTTTAAGGCTTGGCTGAAAAAAAAATTGAAAGATGATTCAGATTTAAATCTTTGGATCATATTCTTAAAAAAAACCCTGTTTATGTTAATATTTTATCATCTGGGAGCCCTTTTTTTACACCAGATACTTCGAAAATACTTGAAGTGCATCTGGTGCCTCAAAAACACTGAAACAAAAATAAATAAGGGAAAAGAAATCATAAATAAATAAACACATACACAAAAATGTGGTATTGAAATCTATTGCAACTGATACATTATTTTTATATGATACCATTCAACTATCACTAGACACGGTTAGACATCTGCCGTAACTACATGGATTAACACAGTGATGAATTGTGCTGAACGTGTTTATGTTTGGGAAGTTAGCAACAACTGAACTATGAAACCATTCCTCATACCACCGTAGATTGAAGAGCATAAGTTTGGGGCAGGCTATGTAAATCAGACAGTGACTGATACTTTACGCGGTTTGCGTTGAGTAGCCAGATCACAAAATTTGAATGGACGGCACCAGGTGATTACCTGCGTAAAAGCCTTGGCATTTGGTGTCATTTTTCAGGTTCATTTTGTACCCGATTAAGACTTATCTAAATTGAAGGGGTTAATTGTGACTCTATGACTTCAGATTACACAAACACATAATGTTTAGAAAGACAAATTATAACAAGTGTCACATGCCCGTGATGGTTGAATATTCTGCCCCCTGGATATGGCTTTTTAAAATTACCGTCTCTGAAAGCATATATCTATGTGCATGCGGGTTGCAGCTGTTATTTGGCAGTCTGAATTGGACATGCTGCCATAAGATGAAAAAAGCGCATACTGATCCAATATACCCATTAAATATTTAAAATGACATCTTTATCCAACATGTTTGAATAGACAGTTGGATGGATGTGTGTATGCTACTGTGAAAATATTAGCTTTCATAATGTAGCACAGTACCTTTGTCGGGATTTGTCAGCCGCCGAACTGGTGTTGTGTACAATTAAGCTTAAACAAAAATAGGAGCTGGCACTGCATGTGCAAACTATGTTCATTGTGACTATCATACACGTCAGACAGCTGTCATATTGGCGTCATTCTGACTGGCTCAAACGATACCGCCAACATGAAGAGGCTAAACGTCATCTTAAAGTGGTTATAAGTTCCTTTTGTTTTTCAAGACGATCAGTGTCGGCACTTTCCTTGGCATAAAATGACGACCAAGTAAAAGTACTGCTCATGCCTCGCACGACAAAGACAGAATCCGAAGGTAGGCCCTTAAATTTTTTTATCAACAAAACTTGAATTTAGATAGTACAGTAAATTCTGGTTGGTGTCAACCCAACCATCCTATACGATAGTGAAAGCGTTGCTTTTGTGTTCACTATACTGCTGCCCATTTAGTACGGTTTCCTTCTCAATGTGTGGAGTTACGTCATACCAATTTGTGGGCAAGATCATGTTTTTCATGTTTGTTCAAACAATATATCTAACTTTGCCCATGCCTGCTTTAATACGTGTGGGAACATTGAGTGCAGATGCCTCTATGGTGAAACAGATTAGTGTTGTTTCTTTTCTTTATACATGCAGGCCAATTAGGCGGGTTAAAACACCTGTTATACGAGTTCTCGCAAGACACCACTCTGCATGGCGTACGCTACATTGGCAGACGCGGAGTACTTATCCGAAAGTAAGTCCCTTATGTTACTCAACTGTAACAATATTTTAAGCAAACAGTTTGTATTTGTATTTCTAAAAGAGACTGCGAATTTATTCCAGTATGTTTTATAACCTATATACATGTGATGTAAAGAAGACATGGGTGACAATAGATGAAAATTAAACGAATTAAAAAAATGAGAGGTTTTCAAGATGATCTTAATATAAATGGAAATGTTTTAGGTGATACAATGCAAATAGTAAATAATGAATGAATAAATAAACGAAAAAAGAAATAAATGTAACCAAGTTCTGGCTTACACTAAAAAAAATGTTCGTGGGAATTAAACGCAGGTGAAACATGTCAAGTACCTAAATATGTTAGCGTTTGTCTGGAAAAACTTAACACGACTAGCCTGATGTACAATATTTCGTGTAAATGGCATCTTACTTTTTAAGCATATCGTATCATTATGCCATCATAAGTGTAGACATGTTTAGGACATGATGAGGTAAAATCCCACTTTACTCCGTTTTGTTACGTACATGTTTAGCTTCCATATATTTTAAACAGTGGGTCAGAATTTGACTTGTCTGTTGTTCCTACTGTTGCATTATTCATTGCATGTTTTACCACTATACACGTTCATATTTGTGTAGACGCATGGATCCATTCGCATGGTGTAGGATACAGAATTTGAAAGAGCCCCTGAGGCATAGAATATACTTTAAGTAAACCTGACAATTTTGCCATTAACATATCTTTTTCTTTAAAACGATTCGTGTAAATATTTTCAGCCCTAGCGTTACGCGGATTTTAAATCCATTCTTAACCCTTGAGGTCCGCCTTAAATCTCTGTTTTTCCGGCATATTTGGCATATTTTGTAATATATATATGTCAAGCTTGCATACATGTTAAAGAAAATGGTATCACTTGCAATGGTCCCAGTTTCAGTCATGCAGCCGCTGCGTCGAAATGGACGACCTTTGACTTGCCTTTGTGCAAAACATCAGTGTCGAAACCTTGTACCGTTTTTGGCAAAATTTGCAACTGCTTGGTTTTCATTTTTCCGGGTCATGTTTCGTTTCACCTTTACCTGTGTCACGCTTCAAACACATTTCATTTCTCTTCGTGGAAGGTTTGGCGACAATTTTTTTCCCACACGTTCGATCTCGACTGAAAGGTTCGACACGAGGGAATCGTGAGTGGCTTCCGCCCCGTTACATCACATACCCAGGCAAAGTCATGCCCTCATTCAATTCTGGGTTCCGCCAGAATAGTATTAATACAATATCTTTACAAATGTTCACAAGTGGAGCCGGGAACAGGGCATGTTGAAGAATCTTAGTCCCCAGACAAGACGCGCGTTTAAATATAGAGTTAACAAGACAATCTTCTGAGGAAGAAACAGCGTCCACACTTCCAAGAACATGGACTGGCGCTAGAAGGTACGACAATTCTTGGAGGTGAATAAAAACATTACATAAGACACAACACTTTGAAAAGAGTGTCCCTGGTTTGCATGACAACAACTTTATAAGCATATACATACACTGCTGGATGAGGGGGGAGATGCCACCCACCCCTTCAATATATATAATTAGAGGCATATTTGTGGAATTTTTAACTGTGTCCACAAACTGGTAGATGTTTTTTGGGGCGGCTTCAGCCGACCCCTTATGTCTTGGGTTTACCGGGGGAATGCCAAAGTTTCCTGAAAACTTCATTGCACATGCCACTGCTGAAGTCTCATTCTACAGTATAGTTTTACAGTTTCTCGTCACGCCAAGGCCAAAGTTTCCTGAAAACTTCAATGCACACGTCACTGCTGAAGTCTGTTCTACAGTTTTTCGACACGCCAAACATCACAAGAGCCCATCATGACACCCCATTGACATCGAGGTCACACAAGTTTACTTTTCGTCACCCCAAACAAGCTTCACTCCTCTTGGACGTAACTATGAATATTAAGCACCGTCACTCGCAAGCTTCACAAAGCCATAACATGTCTGGGCAGTCACAAACTACCTATGATACTTCTACATTATTCATTTAAGTGTTTTTGTCAACACACGCCTTTCTGGTTGTCCTAAAGTTAGTTCTTTCTCACCATCTATCTTTCATCTTTACCAGTGAACTTGTCTGACACTTTTCTGTGACACTGTTATACATAGTAACTACAAACTTGGCATGGTTGTACCTCCATACAAGTAGTTTTTGCCTTTTTAGTGCAAAGGAAAAAGATGTTTAAAATTATGCAAATTAGGGACATTTCAAATTTTAAATCTTGAATATCTAATGCCCAATGCTGATCGCTTACCCTTCAATCTCTAGGGAGACTGGCTGTGATGGCAGAGTAAGCTTGTCTGCACTGGGTTAGAAAATACCTGGGGAAGGGATTAAGAGGTTTTCCATACTGGCGTACTGGGCATTTTATTTACCATACTTACGTACTGGAAGCCTATTTAAAATTTCCGAACTTCGTACCATCCATACCTTGTACGTTTTCTTACTTTTCGAACCAGAGTACTAGGGGCCCCCCTTACCCCCTTTCCCCAAGCAGGCTACATAGTCTGAAGCATCCTTGGTGTGACTCCCCACCCAAAAAGCTAGTGCTGACTCAAAAGTGCCACACAGGAGGGCATCATCATCATCATCATCATCATCATCATCATCATCATCATCATCATCATCATCATCATCATCATCATCATCATCATCATCATCATCATCATCATCATCATCATCATCATTTTTCAACTACAATTGATACGTGAGTGACATAGCAGCATCCAATGAAATATGAACCAAAGTTAAGCATGATTTTTGTAAAGGGAGATTTGTTGTCTGTGAAAACTTAGAACTTAGTTTGTTGACACATTCAGGCTCCTAACACACAACAGTTAAACACAGATTTCTGTAAGAGCTATGTGAAGTTGAATATTATGTACGACAGTGGATTAGGTGAGCTTAATTGTTGATATTAGTAGAGATTCTCACTAAAATTTCGCATATTGTTTGGAACAGTCATAGTATTAAAAATTATGCAAATCAGGGGCATGTTAATGGAAATTTTAAATCTTGCATCCCTGGAAGACCTTCCTAGATAGAGTTGCCATTCCAAGCTTAATATGTGGGTCTCAGAACATATACTGCATAACCACATCAAGTGGATGTGTGCATTTCCCATTCCAGCTAGGCGACTGGTGCCAAAGGTTGCAAGTTCGAGTCTCGCTCGTTCCGAACATATAATATAAAAGTTTTTATGTTCCTGTAAATAGTGAAACTCAAATACATGTACATGTACTTAGAAATATATGTATATCAATGTATACATATTTTACCCGTTGCAGTCATTTTATGTCCCAGATTTACAAAGCATGGGTATCTGTTGTTGATGTAAGTTTTACTTCACAGTGTAAATGGGTTTAGCATCATATTTAAATGTCATGTTAAAATTATGCAAGTTAGGGGCAGTTAAAATTGTAAAAGCTCTGTATCTTCTAACCTATCACAGATAGACACAAAATTTGAAGTAGTACATACAGGTTTGTGACATCTATCAATATAATGGACAGTGAACAAAAACTGTACCATTTGAAATTCTGCTAATTAAGGGCACTTTAAACATCTAAAAGTTGAATATCTCTGACCTATGATAGAAAAAG
Organism: Hermodice carunculata; assembly: GCA_964020975.1. Lineage (NCBI taxonomy): Eukaryota > Metazoa > Annelida > Polychaeta > Eunicida > Amphinomidae > Hermodice > Hermodice carunculata. The sequence continues at coordinate 94,348,678 of OZ026612.1, read as the reverse complement.
GTGCCAATCCAACATCAGTTTGTGCGTTTGTTACATTGCCGCATCCGAGGAATCATGAACCAAAGTTGTACCATTTTGATATATGCAAATTAGATGAATACACAAAACATAAATCCTAAATAACTTCAAAACTATTATAGGCTGAGGTGTCATTCAAATTTCAGTTGACAGATTTGAAAGATAATTGAATCCAATGAACCATGAATCAAAGTTGTAGCAGTGTGATTTATGCAAATTGGGCCAATACACAAAATTCAAATCTTGAATAGCTTCAAAACTATAATAGATTGAGCTGCTGTCCAACTTCAATTTATGTTTTTTACCCAGCCACATGAAAAAATATTGTTGCAGGAGTTAAATGAGTACTGAACAGGCAATCATTTAAAGTATTGTAGACACACAGACTGATTTGCTGACAAGCAAAATCAAGTTTTCTAGCTTTACTTATTTATTTCCTTGTGAATTTTGTGGTTATCTTTTCTTGGACACTATTGTTCCAAAAAGTACCAAACCTTGCATGTGATAAACCTTAAGGTGAAGTTATGCATATTGTTTTGAACAGTAATGATGTGAAAAATTCTACAAATTTGGGCAATTAAAATTTTAAAAGCTCCATATCTTCCAACTTATTGCAGATAGACACAAAATTGAAAGTAGTATATGCAGATTTGTGACACCTGTCAATCTGATGGAAAGTGAACAAAACTGTAGCATTTTAAACATGCTAATTAGGAGCACCTTAACCATTTAAAAGTTGAAAATCTCCCAAACTGTTATAAATAAAGGTGCCACTCCAACTTCAATTTATAGGTTCGTGGCAAAGCCACTTGCAATGAATCATGAACCAAAATTGTAGCAATTGGATTCATGTAAATTAGGTGAATACACAACATTGAATTCTTGAATAACTTGAAAACTATTATAGATAAGGTGTCAATCCAACTTCAATGTGTAGGGTCGTGATATAACTGCACCCACTGAAACACGAACCAAACTTGTAGCGTTGTAATTTATGTAAAATAGGTGAATACACAAAATTGAATTCTTTGAATAACTGCCAAACTATTACAGATAGAGGCGACATTCCAACTTCAATTTTTTTGACACAGCCGCATGAAAAAAATATTGTTGCAGGAGTTAAATAAATAATAAATAAACAATGCTTAAATGTTTCGTAGGCACACAGACTGATTTTTCTAGTTATACCATTGCTTTTCACATCTCTTTTGGGAAGAAATGGTGGCCCTGAAAAGGACCTTTTTGGTTGTTGTTGTTGTTGTTGTTGTTGTTGTTGTTGTTGTTGTTGTTGTTGTTGTTGTTGTTGGTAGGCTGTACGCATCAATACCGGGTGTAACCACCACGTTTCTATAAGCAAGCTTGGATCTGCCTCGGTCTGCTGCTTGTCAGCTTGGTTATCTCAGCCTGGGGAATTTGATTCCACTGGTATGTGACCCTCAGCGCCAGTTGGTCCAGGGTGGCTGCGGTTTTTTTATACTCATCCCTGATTCGACGGCCAAGCATATCACACAAATGCTCGATGGACGATAGGTCAGGGGAACAGGCTGGCCATGGCAACAATAAGGTATTGTGTTGCTGTTGATACTGCATGCTGACTAGACCAGTGTGTGGTCGTGCGTGATCTTGGTGAAACAGTAACCCTGGATATTGTTGGATCCACTCGTCAACTGTGGGCAGGATCTGATCCAAGCAGCACTCGCCTGGTAGTTTTGCCCCCCCCCCCCCGGCACACATACATTACGACACTGCCTCTTCCTTATCGGAGATGTTCAACCATACAGCCTTCTAGTAACCTCACGGAAGGCATTCGTTGAACCCTTATTATTCCATCGTAGCAATCCAAGGAGAATCGGGATTTGTCTGACCAAGTTAGGCTGTTCCATTGATTTCTGGTCAAGGCTGCATGTGCCACACAGCACCGTACCCGTTGTGTCTTGCACTGGATCAAGTAGCGGTCCTCCGACCCATCTAATAGTCATAGTCGCCCAGATCCAGCCTTCCTCTTGCATCCTGTGGTTTCTAAGAAACGGTTCCACCACCTTTTTACCGATGGCTTGGGGCTAGGGACCTCCCGCAGGGGAAAGGCCGGCCTCCAACATTCCAATGATTCTGCTCCTGTCAAATTTAGACAGTTGTGAGTGACCCGTGTGTCGTGGCATTGTGG